>JBAMCK010000161.1:0-12264 GCA_037075185.1 Drosophila pseudotalamancana
GTATTGCTTATCTGAATTGTGCGCTAAAAACCCTAACCCAAAGTGGAAAATGTATGAGAAATTATTTGTATAATTGTGCGAAATCCAATGCTAAAAAATACAAAACACATTTGTTTCGTTTGCTGCGAAAGTAGTTAAAATACGATTTTTCGCTCGCACCAATACCAGGATGGTAAATTGTGTATAACTAGTTGTCGTCGTCGTCGTATCGTGTCGACTATGTATCCGTCTCGTTTACACTGCTAGTTGCGAGTTGCCAGAGCGTTAGGCAAACGTTAGCGCTGCCAGATTTTGTTAAGCGCCAATTTGAAATTTCTCTTATCAATATTATTCTCATACATTTTCGCTTTTGGTATGGGTTATTATAGATACCGACAAGTTATATCTTAATGTTTTTAGAAGGAAACTACAATTGAAGTATTTAGTGAAACTACCGCCATGATGGACCGCAAGAAGGTGCTTGAATTGGACAAAATATGTCGCTTATGCATTTCGGAGCGCAAGGAAATGAGACCACTTTTCAGCGAAAAGGTACCGGAGATGCTTATGGATTGCACTAGTGTACGCGTCCAGCCCACCGAGGGCTGGCCCGATAAGATCTGCGTGCAATGCGTTCACGCCGTCAGTCGGAACCATGCATTTAAGTCGCTCGTCGAACGCAGCGACAAGGAGCTGCGCGAATATATTAAAAGCCTCACGGTGCGTTTGGTAATGGACGAATCGCTGACACCACAGGAACGCAAACAGCAGAAGCTGCTGCAGAAACAGTTTAAGCAGCAGCAGCAGCTTGAAGAGCAGCAACAAAAACTGGAACAAGAAATTCTGCAACAACAGCAGCAGCTGCAACAGCAACAACAACAACAACAACAACAACAGCAGCAGCAGCAGCAACAACAACAGCAACAGTCACCCATATTCCTGATGCAGCAGCCACAGCAGCAGCAACAGCAACAACAACAGCCACAACAGCTAAAGGTAGAAATCCCACGCAATCCCTTGGATGAATTAAGTTAATCAACGTTTTCCTTCTCTTCCGAATAGCCCAAGAACAAATTAAAGCCACTTCAACGCAAGGGAACGTCACGACAGACCAAAAAACAGCAAGAAGTGGTGCAGCTGCTGCCAGAGCCAGCGCCTCCGCCACCACCTCCACCGCTTATTACCCAGCAGCAGCAGCAGCAGATACAACAAATTCAGCTGCCCACGCTTCAGCCGGCGCCTGCGCAACTGATGCCAACAACCACTGCTCAGCAAATTCTCTTGCCGAATGGCCAGTTTATAACGACGCAAATAATGACGCCGCAGCTGGCGCAGATTCTCAGTCCCCAAACCACGACAACGAATGTCTCAGCCTCTGGACATTCGCAATTTCTGCCACAGCTGCTACAAGCGCCCAACGGCCAAACGTTACAGATTGTCCAACAGCCAAATGGTACACAGACGCTACAGCTAGTGCAGTTGGTGCCACAACGAAGCTTGGCACCTGCAATAACAACTACCACCACTACGGACATGTGCACGACGAGCAGTGGAGCTTCACTAGCAGATGCAGACGTGCAGCTGCTCGACGATGGCGAAATGGACGATGAGGAGCTGGACGAGGTATATGAGCAACTAGACGGCAAGGGTCATACATTCGAGACGATTGTGCTGGAAGATGATCAGCAGCAAGACTTTCTCAAGGAGCAGCATCGGCAGGTGCTAATCGACGAGGATTACACGCACAGCGACACACAAGAGCAAGAGCCCGACGAATACTTCGACGAGCAACTGCTACAACATGACGACGGCGTAAAGCACGAGGAGGATGACGATGACAATTTCATTATAGAGGAAATTCAATTAGAGGAGGATGATATGCTAAACGATGGGGAGGAGGAAATGGATGGCGATGGCATGACGCATGTCGATGATTGTGAGTACATAACTGATGAACAGGATCACGGACTAGGCGGGGATGTGGACGATGAGCTGCACTACGCCATTATGGAGCCAACCGATGGTGACGTCAGTGCCAGCGAAATAGATCAAGCATACATCGATGTTGATACACAACAGCAGCAACAGTTGCAGGATCAGCAGCAACAACAACATCAGACCGTGGACCTGCAAAGC
The DNA here is from genome assembly GCA_037075185.1 of Drosophila pseudotalamancana. Taxonomy (NCBI): domain Eukaryota; kingdom Metazoa; phylum Arthropoda; class Insecta; order Diptera; family Drosophilidae; genus Drosophila; species Drosophila pseudotalamancana. Next base: position 2,116 of record JBAMCK010000161.1, read on the forward strand.
ATATCATTAGAAAATGCTGTGGTAGAGTTTGGGCAGGAAACACTGGTGGCTCCCACGTTACAGGTTAGCAATACACCTAGTCCCACGCCCAGTTCAGCGAAGCGTGCGCGACGAGGCAACACACAAACGCAAGCACAAAGTAATCAACTGATTGAGACGCCGTGCAACCATCAGCATAGTCCACCTACCATAAGCAGTAAACTGGCAGCCGCCAATTCGCGTCAGCTGGTGCAAACCGCATCGGTGATCGCAGCCGCCGGTGCCGATGATAACTACGAGATAGATGCAAATCTTGTCACGGAATTTATCAGACAACACACATCGCCATTGGGCTCCGGACGTTACATTTGCCACCTATGCACCACGGAGTTCCGACAGTTTAAGGGTCTACAGAATCACATGCACTCGCACACCAATTGGATTAGGGCCAACTGCAAGAAGCAGCCACAATGCGAGATTTGCCTGAAGAGCTTTAAGGGGCCGGGCATGCTGCGCATGCACATGAAGACGCACGATGCCGAGACGAGTACGCCGTTGTGCAACATATGCAATCGGACATTCAAATCCAAGGCGATACTCTACAGGCATAGGCAGACGCATCAGCAACGCGCCTATTGCTGTGGCGTTTCCAATTGCCGGAAGAACTTCTCTAATGCGGCCAATCTGCGCTGGCACGTAGAGCGCAAGCATCCGGAATGCGTGGAACCATTGTACAAATGCGGCGAATGCTCTACACTCTACGATCACATTGACAGCCTGCAGCAGCATGTGGAGAATACGGATCATGGCAGCAATGCGAGCGAAACACAGACAATTGTCACCAGCTCAAATGCGGCATTCAGCGGTGCCGTAAGCATTGTCAGCAATGGTACCGACATGTCCAGTATGATAGCTGCGGCTCCAAATGCTTTAAGCGGCACCACCGGTCAGGGTGATACGCATGCCGTAGTGGTTGGTTCATCCGGCGAGATGTACTTTGTTACCCAGGCGTAGCCATCGCAATTTGCCGATATTACCGGCAACCCCGAGTGCCTGCTCGGCTTGTAAATCCTAAACAGGCATATAGATATATATATAGGAGCATAACTTGATACATACATATATATATTTTTATACTAGCACATAATATATATATATATCATATGTATATATATGTAGTTGATACACACCCTCTCTCACCCACAAAAACACCTTGCAATCCTAGTTGTCGTATCATTAAAGCTTGTTCGTAAAACTCGAATTTCGGACACGGCTTTCAATTGTATAATAATAAAAAGAAATGCCGTTTTTAAGTATAAGTTCGTAGGTTTTAGGCAACTGTAACGAAACAAACCGAAAAATATAGCCGCAATGTTTTAAATAATTATATATTCTATATGGCTATGGAATACCCATACATCATTCTCAATGTATGTATGTATGTGTTTGTGCGTCGAAGGTATTCATTGCGGCTATATACGTACATATATATTTATATATATAAACCCAGATTTGAATATCAGACTGGAATATATTTAGACTAAATTTGTTCGGCTTGGTTTTCATTGTTGGGCATTGATTATTACTAAAAACAAAAACAAAAACAAAAGAATCAAATTGTTTTAAATGCAAATAAAATTAAATAACTACATTAGAGCTAAACTGTAGTTTATTTTAATATATTTATATCCGCATAACACTTTAAGCTGCTTTTCTTTTATGTGTGTTACAAAAGCAGTTCGGTAAATACCAGACTAAACAACATAAATTATCGGGAAAAACCAATTGTAATTTTCAAGGTCCCATCGTTCATCGATTCGCCCGGACACGTGTCGAACCGGTTAGAAGCAAAGCATTTAATTTGATGGGTAATACGTTTATATAGTTATATTTTATTGTTCTGGAAAGTTGGCTGTACAGTATAATAGAAATATATCTACAGAATATTTTGACACGTGTTTTATAAGACATTTTAATTATGTTGTCTTGAGTTTCCGAACTTATATTTCAATTAGCTCTTCCAGCTAAGCGGCAAATCTGAAATTTAAAACTTTTTGAATGAAACGTAATAGTTTTCGCCAAAGCTAGCTGGAAAAGCATAATGAAAAGGCGCAGTCTTTTCGGTTTGGCTGAGCTGGCAATGTTGTTGTTGTTGTTCCTGTTTTTATCTTTGGGGTTTTCCTACCCTGTACACAGTGAAAATGTAGTAATTGGTATATTGAATAACCAGAGCAGTTGGGTTTAATAATATTTACGTATGCCAAAAATCGTAGCTTTAATTTGTGCTATACTCTCATAGATTAATCTAAGTGAGTGGCTTTTTATTCGAAAATAAGTACTTATTAAATAATATAGTATTATATATTAGGTGTATATAATATAATATGAGAGTGTGTATATTTCAATAATTTGTCATGTAGTCTCTTTGATGCAAACTTAACAAGGACGAGATCTCTACTGCGCAGCTGCTTACAGGATATCTGTGATAGCGAGCCGTTCGGGTTTATCCAGTGGCCCAGGTAATGCGCAGTAATTTATGGAATACTTCAGCATAGTTAACAACGCAATTTGTTAATTTCGTAGGATTTTTAATGAGCAACTGCTGCAAAAGAAAAAAAAGCTAAATGCGGATTTACTTTGTTTGCTTGCAGGTGCGATTCGGGGCATATCAGCGAGGCAGAGGTAAGTTGGACCCGCACGCTCTGTCTATAAATAATTATCAGTTGTTTAACTCAAGTGGATATTCGCCTATTTTAGCTGGATTACTGTCAATATTATTGTTCGATTTGATAATTATTATTAATTAGCAACAAACCTTTTGCGAATCCATAATAAATCGAGCGAAAGTAGCTGACAATCGAAATCCCCATCAATTTGATATTATTTATGACGACATTTTTTCGTTCCGACTTGGCGCCCATTAAGTATTTATGTAGACAACCCGATTAGATAAGCACTTCAGCTGGGTTTCTCATTCTGAAGGTAAATAAACAGACATACTGGGATTTGAGTGCGTGACTGCGAGCTTCAAACACTAAACGAGAAATTAAGGACTATTAGATGCTATTAACCTGTCCTCTGATAGTTCCAATGAATGAACTATATATAATTCATATGTTTACTGCTGTCAAAAATCAATAATGCAAAAGTGTAGCAAAAGTGCAGACTGGAATTTCGCATGACATCATTTAAATACTTCGTTATCTAGGTGGGGTTTTGTACAGTAATATGTAAGTGTTTTACTCTTTAGTTCTTATACAATCTGAATTGCAATGGACATATATATATACATCTAAAAAGTCTAAAGTTTATTTCCTTGAATGAAGCTATATAATGAAATATTTGTGCGTCCTTGAACTTAAGAAAATATTTGGAAGGGGTGCCAAAAATTGCAATTTCTTACATATACCAAATTTACTAATAAATATATGTGTATATATAATTATATATAACGCAATTTATAAATGTGCGCAAAATTCTAATTGAAGAAAAAATGAGTGGCTGTAATTTTCAGCTTTTCCGCACTTGCGAAATTATATCAAATTTAATTGATTTGACATGGCAAAACAAATGTACATATATACATATGAATATATATAAAAAAACACATATAAAATTCAAATATATGTATATATATATATATATATATATATATATATATTTCACTTGAGAAATTCTTTTGATATGAGTAGCTAAATTATAATAATGAAATGTTAAATATGTTCATTAAAATTATATTTGCATATTTGCGCATAATATATGATACATATATGTACATATATATATATCTTATATCAAGATTCGTGCCAAATGGAACGTGTTTCGTGCATGAATAATCATTATGTATTGCCTCGTTGCCTTATGTGGGGTATTATATTTATATTTGAAAATATTCAGAGGAATTAGTTGAATGATATATGATAACAGCTGTAAGCTGTGACTTAAGTAATTAGATTTATTTAATAGGAAAACTCGCTAATTTCTTGTAGGTGTATATTACAGATTGAATAATCGAGATTTATGGTTTTTTTTTTTTTTTTTATTAAAGAACCGTTTTCTGAGGCTCTTGAATGGTATTCAATTTTTGAAGATGTAATCCTATTATTTTGTATTCCTATCATTTAGAATATTCGCTAAGCTACATCTATAGGATTTTTTTAAAGACCTACTTGATTTGGAATTGATTTTGTTAATAATATAGAAAGTGTATTACGCAATTACATACTTATTTATATTTCTGTTTATGAAAAGAAAACATAAGCCTTTGCTAGGTCATTTACATTCATCGTTTGTTTAAACATACATATATATAAATAATAATTATGTACATACGTATATTTTTGTTTATAACATTTTGTAAAAACAAATAATAAGTTCTTATTGCAGCTGACGAAGCAGCTTTTTGTTTATGTCATTGAACAGATTGAAGAGGCAATCGTTTGCCTTTGCCACGCCGGAAGAAACCGAAAGCGAATGATGCCTCTCCTGTTTACAGTTCAGTTCAGTTCAGTTCAGTTCAATTCAGTTCAGTTAGGAGCACTTTGGCATACTAGATCATTGCTGATGCTGTCCGCGATTACGTATGCTGCGTAGGTATATATTATATGGTGTGTGGGAATCTTTTGATGTAGGTTCTGGTCTACACATTGTATTTGCTTTTCACTTTGTTGCCATTGACGTAAACAAAGTGCAAAACCAAATGTATTTCTAATACTCGGCTGGCTTGTTATATTACAAAATACTAGATATCAACAATATTTCGAGTGCTTAGCTATTAGCTTTAGTATTTGCATAGTTTAGTTTTCAATATCTTATACCTCGCATTTAATGAAGTGCTGAACAATCTGAAAGAAAGCTATATAAAAACTTATAGAGTATCTAACATTTAAAAACATAAACATGTAGTCCCGTTTATTTGTCTTCAATATCTACTTGCATTTTCTTAATCGATAAATAAACATGATTGAACCTAAGAGCTACCCGTATCATATTTTGTATGTGATCTAAATACCTTTCTACATTTATGCACAAGACACAGGGTATTTGCTAGTTGTGCGTTGCCAACTTTATTTTCTTTAGACACGTCCGTTTTGCTTATGTGCAACATCACGAATTCGTAATTCACACTATGATTCGCACATTGTTTTTGCTTTCATACGGCTTTTCGTCGGCCCTACACTTGTTGAGTCTTATGCGTTATTGAATGTGGTTTGCGATTTGTTGCATTAAGCAGAAAATCATTCAACTATATCATTGCAAATTGTAACTTAAGTGTACTATTGATTATTTCCTTCAGACGGTTCAGACGGTAGCGGATTGTAAAGTCGAGTTGGCCGGTCGACAGCCTTGCTTTCGCTTCTTGTATTTATTTATTTTTCTTATCGTTGGCATTAAATTAAACTTGATCTACATGTGTATATATATACATATGTAAATACCTGAGCACATAAGTTGGTCGGTACAAATGCTATTCAAATATTTATATAATTCATATAATTATAGTCTGGCTGCCGATTTGCAGGCATTATTTTTAGGTTTGTCGCGCAGCTCTGCAATGCATACTCATACATACATACATACATATATATATATATATATTTATGTGTATATATAGATTATTGCGTCGCAAATTCGTTTCCGTTTGCCAACGGGCTGCAACACATTATATAAAATAAATAAAAAAGAAAATAAAATTAATGTAATGTGGGCCAACTGCCATTGACATTGGTTCAGTCGGTCATGAATTTTCCACTCTATTTTTATACAGGTGTGCGTACTGCTAAGCACATTTTTCAGTTAGACATATTTGTAGCCTTCACATAGATCTTTGTTGCTGCAGCTTCGTTAGCTATTGCCTACTTTTTGGGGCTGCTGCGACTGCAATACGTAGCGCTCCATAATTGGCCCGCGTTTGTATTTAAATAGCTTTAAGGGGCTTGTTTCGCATTCATGATGTTTGCCCAAGTGTTGCCCTTGCTGAGCATCAAAATTCTTTTGGCATAAGTCCAAGATATTTTTCCCGGCCGCCCACAGATTTGGTCGAGCTTTGTTGGCAACAGCTGCTAATAAAGTTCGTCCGTTTGGCATGGTCAGTGCTCAGCTCTTTTATAGATTCAAAATCCGTTCTGGGGAGGCCCTGAGATGTGAGCCAATGGTTATTTCATTCCACACATTCTCACAAAAGAATTTGTTTGTATTTGATTGCCTCGTGCCGGCGCTAGTCAATGCCCGAGTTTCTATTCAATCCCATCGCGGAAGCGAATACGCCGGACAGCCCAAAGTGTGGCCGTAGCTGTGCACGGGTTCAGCTCGTGGCCATTGTTCCGGCTAAGCAGTGACGTTCCGGCGCACTAATCGTGTTCGTTAGATACGAGATAAATTCTCTCTCTATAAGCCGAAAAGTAAATTGTTTAGATTTTCGCAATACTCAATCATCAAATGCTCTTCTTTTCGTATTTTGTTTGCCAGATTTCTTTTGAAAGCATTCAATGTCAGGGCTATTGTTGTCGTACAGATTGTTTAAGATTGTATAGTATTTAGTTGTATAGGTTTAATCTTCGTGTCGCCTCTTAGGCTAATATATGTATAAATGATTTTCATCAAACATATTAAAAAGCCATTGAATATGTTTTTAAAAGCTTTTTTCAAAGGAATTTTTTAAATTCTTTTGGGAATATTGTTTGAGGAATGGAAAGAATCATCCTCTGCTATATAATATAGTTGTTGGTTATTATAATTAGACCACTAAAAACTGAGAATAACGAAATGAGAAATGTTAATTATATTATATGTATATCAATGTTCTGCTATAATGGGGAATAAACTTTATGAAAGCAAATAATTTCTTAATGCTTATTATAAATGAGAATATTAAATAATGTGTGAAATGTGAAAAGTCACAAAGTGTAAAATGAAAATTGAACATGTACAATGTACATTAACGGTATTATAATAATATGCACAGTGTTCCACTTTTCTTAACTCAAGCTGTTTTATTTAAACCGTAAATGAGTTTCGCTTTGATTTGTGACAATGGGTAACCCAAATGAAAGCAGCTGATGGTTGTTATTCACTTAATTTAAAGGCATTGTGAGTCACATTATTGGCTAAACGAATAGGTAAACTTTATTGTTATTGCAAATTTCAATTGCCGACTGCCGACTGTCGACTGTCTCGACTGTTTTCAATTAAACGGCCACCGAGCGCGTGTTTTCAATAAAAATGTCTTACCCCGAATTCCCAAACAGTCAATCAGACCGTCAGTCAATCAGACCGTTAGTCAATCAGACAGTCAGTCAATCAGTCAGGCACTGCACGGAACTGTAACTGGAACCGTCAAGTGCAAATGGAAATTGAAATTCTAATACTAATTCGTGTATATAAATTAAAGTCATAAGCGATGGCAAACAACACAAACAATTGCTCTGCAGCACGCATCTGATTGCGCATCAATTAGCTAATGTCATCTCAATGCCACAACTAGACGGAATAGGATAGATCGATAGCAAGACAGAGATGGAGAGTGGGCGAGAGAGCGGGCGCATCTTGCTGCGTAACCTTGTGAGCCTGTCCGACCCTGCACGCAAGGACTTTGAGGTGAGAGATTGTCACTGCATTTACTCTCATCCATCACATGCATCCACGTGCAGGCCATGCGTAACCTTCTCAGTTCTCGCTAATCGGCGCCCATTAATATTTATTGTAGGCGTTGTCTAATATTTGCATAAGTTTTGCATTATAATCAAATTGCAAGCGGCAGAAGATTATATTTATACTATTTATAGCACCTGGCCCGTTCTGAGTGACAATTTCCATTACAGCTTTTCAGTCAGCTGTCTTTTAAAGTAGCCTGCTAAAGATCAGGCATGAGTAATCAGTGACGGTCGCTATCCGTCATATAACAAGCTTCAAAATTCAAATGTTGTTCAGCACAAAATAAAAATACAGTGAATTCTCGCGAATGAAAATGTTTCATAGAAAAGTGAAACAGATTATAAATCGCATAAGCTTTATGTTCATAAAAATTTTTTAAAATAAATGTGTATAAATGAATTTTTTATTTTATGATTTATAAATATATTAATATATATTCAAAATTGTGGTGCTCAGCTTTAGAAAAAAGTGTAAATCGAGAGTGAATACTGTACAATGAAAATGATAATGTATGTGACTGAAATCTATGTATATAAGATTTTGACTAACGAACACATATAAATAGTGTGTTTAATAGGTAAACTAATCAACCATCATCTAATCATCACCAGTCGTTGGCACCAGTGACTCACGTGAAAGTCTTGTGATAGTTAACTGGACAATTAATACTCAAAATGTTATAAAAACACAAAAAAAAAAAAAAAAAACAGTAATAAAGTACCAAATTAAAGCTCTCGAAACAAATCATTGAAACACAAAATGTTTTTGTTAAATCGTTGACTAGATAATAAATATTAATGAAGTTCCTCAGAAATTTTAAAGTCATGCGATATATTGAAACGTGGCACGTGCAACTACGAGATTTTTGCCATCACTGAAAGTGCTTTTGTGTGCTCAATTTGCGATGGTTGCAAAAGGTCCTTTATTCTACAGTGCAGCCTCCATTCACAGTAATTCTCAATGTCAATGTCAATGTCAAGGATGCAAAATTCAGCAAACAATGGAACCGAGCTATTCAAATGGCGCCCACTTGGCTGCCGGGCTTTCAGGGTCAAACAACAGTTAGTCGAAGGCTGTGGCTAAATAAATTATATTGTATATACATTTATGTACATACATATATACTTACCGCATTACTAATACAAGTGCTTTGTAAGTGCCCTCTTATCTACGCCTCTTTTATTTAAAAAGCGGTAAATTCTGTACGCTCTATTTAGGCGTATGCGTCATATCTGACGGCTCTTTATCAGCTCCAGCTCCGGCTCCGACTCAGACCACGGCTTCTACCCACGCGCCAGTCTCTCGGATCCGTCTGTCTATTTTAGTCTGTTTGATGTAAAAATATCAAATTGTTGCGTCACGATTTTAGCATTTCCCATAGCCATTGACATTTAACGACAGGACAAAAGTGTACTATTTTATATATTACCAGAACGTGCCAAAATATATGTATATAGATATATTTATATATATACATATATTTAAAAAACGACTTGTACATGTCAAAGTGGTTGCTCACGCTATTTTGTTATTATATTCAGGCGATATCGCCGGCCAGGTCTTACACTATCCGTGCCAATAGCAATTGTATCTACAAGTACGTATCTACGCTTGTATCTGCGCTTGTTTTATGCCAATTAAGGTAGAAAGCCAATTATAATATGAGAGTTTGTTAATAATCATAACAGTAATCTTCTTCAGATCTATTGGCAAATACTCTGATTCGGTGGAAATTTATATTTAGCCATTAGCTGTCCGCCAAAGTGAAAACAGTTATGGAATCTGCCGTCCATAACTGATATGACTTGCGCCCAACTTGTAGATTGGGTTCAACACATTGTAGAACCGCATATACCATGCACCCATATAGAGTGTGCGGCTGATAAGATGTGAACGATAATGGTGCGACTGGCGAGCTGGTAAACAGCTGTTTTGTCTTTTGTCTTGTCTACGACGCTCTTGTTTTTGGTCGACATTTTAATTAGCGGGATTCTATATCATTGGGAAAGTCGACGCGGAAGCTTCTGAGGCGTGGAGAGGGCACAGGAGGTGGCTCTACGGGCTTCCGCAGGCAAATATTTGCTGATAAATTTTTATTGTACAAACAATTGGAGAGGAAAAAACAATTTGCAAAACAATTTTACAATAAAAGTATACTTTCTTAGAATTTATTTAATAAGGCGGGGGAGTCGGATTTTAGCAGAAAATTAATTTTCAATTCAATTTTCTTCAGTTAAAAGAACAGTAGTACTTGAATTGATATATGACTCCAGATTAGATCTCAAGATGTTTTTATTGGCCAGAGTTAAGTCTTTGTATTTATTATTTATGTTTGTTTAGCTTTAAGTAATCTAGAGCTGCATTAATTATTTTATTAAGTTGACGTCATGTAAAAAGGAATAACTTATAATATAATTAACTCTGCATAACACTGATGTATACCCCGATCCAATCCTCAGGTTTTAATGGAAATGTCTTCTGTGCATTTGATTGAGTACGTAACTGAACGAAGGCTAG
>JBAMCK010000166.1:0-121681 GCA_037075185.1 Drosophila pseudotalamancana
ATTGCTAAGAACGCAACATATGGCGCATCTATTTAAATAAGGGACAATACGAGCTGGCGACGGCACATGCTGCCGAAGTGCCTGAGAATTTGCAGTTAGTATTGACTCAACGTGCTGATGCTGCTTTCAAAGAAGGCTCCTATGAAGTGGCAGCTAACTATTATGCAGAGACTGATGAAGCATTTGAAACGGTATGCCTTAAGTTCATGGTTCTGCCTGATAAGCGGCCGATAGTTAACTACGTCAAGAAACGCCTTAGCAAACTTACCACCAGTGTGAACACAAAAGGAGAAAGTCAGGCTGACGCTGTCAAGGCCTTAGTCATGTGGCTCATCGATCTGTATCTTACGCAAATCAACGCTCCCGGACACGACGAAGCATGGCGTAAAGAGTGGCAGACGGAATACGATGAGTTTATGCGCGAAGCACCCGTATTGGCATGCACAAGGCATCAACGGACTGCCGTGCGACAACTAATCGCAGAACATGCCGATCCACATAACTTGGCCCAGTTTGCCGTCTCTATTGACGACTACGAAGAAGTGATCGCTCAGCATCTTAAGGCAGAGCGCCATGCCGAAGCACTGCAAACCCTATGCAAGCAGCGAGATCTTTCGCTCTACTACAAGTACGCGCCTCAACTCATGGAGCGGCTGCCCAAGCAGACGATCGATGCCTTGATTGCACAAGGAGCGAAATTGGAGATCGATAAAGTTGTACCAACTCTAATTGTAATTGATTCAAAAGAACAGCGGGAACAGGTCATACGCTACCTCGAGTTTGCTGTATACAATCTAAATACCTTAAATGATGCTATACATAACTTTCTTCTGCACCTGTACGCGCAATACAATCCAAAGTTATTGATGAACTACCTCTATATGCAAGGCCGGGACGAATCATTGGTCCGCTACGACATTTATTTTGCATTGAAGGTGTGCACCGAACTGGATGTTAAGGTTGCCTGTGTTTTCCTACAGTGCATGCTGTGCATGTGGACAACGGCGGTTGATTTGGCTTTGGAGTTCGATATGAAATTGGCCAAAGAAACGGCGTCCAAACCACAAGACCCTGAAACGAGACGCAAATTGTGGCTTCGAATTGGTGAGTAACTTAATTGTACTTAATGCTCACGTGCTTAAAATTATCCGACTACAATTATCTTCTAGCCTACCACGACATTAAGGGTACAAACGATGTAAAGAAGGCCCTAAGCTTATTAAAGGAATGCGACCTGTTGCGAATTGAGGACTTGCTGCCATTCTTCTCGGATTTCGAAAAGATTGATAATTTTAAAGAAGCTATTTGTGATGCTCTGAAGGTGACAATAATAATAATAAATCCTAACTATTCATTTCATACCCTGTTTCTGTAGGACTACAACCAACGTATACAGGAGCTGCAGCGAGAAATGGCCGAGTCAAAAGAACAGTCTGATCGCGTGTGCAGGGATTTGCGGAAAGTAAAATCCCACAGTATTCGAATGGAGGCACATGACGTGTGCGATATCTGTGATCTCATACTTCTGGTAAAGCCCTTTTTTGTTTATATTTGTGGTCATAAGTTCCACAGCGACTGCCTGGAGAAACAGGTAATTCCACTGATAAGCAAGGAACCCAGTCGTCGACTCACTGTGCTCAAGCAACAAATGGAAACGTTAATGACTCAAGCAAATGGTTCGACAACGCTTCCAGCTAATGAACTTAAGAAACGCGCTGATCTCAAAACCGAAATTGAAGAAATCCTTGCAGATGATTGTCTTTACTGTGGCCTGCTAATTGAAACTATAGACCAGCCTTTTGTTGATGATTGGGACCAAGTTAACGTCGAGTGGGAATAGCAGACTAAGGTATTACTTTAATAATATGTACATATAGTACGTAAGTAAATTTTTATTTGTGAAATTATATTATGAATGTACATCAGTGAAAATGGTCATTTTACCACATTCAAATATTAATACTTCGGTCTATGTTAAAAAAAAAATAAAAAAAAATAAGAAAACTAGTCGAATGTACTCGACTAGGCTATACCCTAAACTGTGATGCGGCTGCTTTTAAATGGCTCCAGCGTTAAGATATTGCACGCACTCGTGAATGCATGCCGCTGGCTACGAAATTTGCGCTGTTTTCTTAAAGTAACTTATAATTATTATAATGACAAGCAAACGGAGTTATTCATTTTTTTCAAAAAAAAAAAAAAAAATCTTCTCAGGGATTTCAAAAGGGTGAATCGTCCACTGCATGTAGAAGGATTCATTTCACTTGGTGTGTTCGTCAGAGCTTTCCATTTCCACGTTCCTATTATTGGCATTGTGCCTTAAATCTGTCTGAATTTAAATACCGAACGTTGACAACCAAAATGAATGAGAGTTCCGGCCTGTTCACCATGAAATCCTATATTGAAATTCCTTTACAGCACAGCAATTGTTCCAAGAACTGTTCCTTCATTCATTGTGTGAGTCAATTTGATAAGCTATTTTCTTCCAATTATTATTATTATTTTCTTATCTTTTGAACCATATGGTATAAATATCTACGTGCTATCGAGGAATAAAGCAAACTCAATATGCGAAATAACTCAATACCTACATATAAAATTTCTAGTCTTTAGCTCTTTCGAGGGTTTATACACGGACAGTGCTTAATTCACTCGGCTGTGAGAATACATGTACTTTATAGGTCTGCCAGGACTCCTTCCTTCTCCTTGTTCTTCTTATATATATTTGCACAAAAACATTTTATCCAATTTCAATGGGTTCTGGGTATGAAGTCAGCGATAAGGTAGGAGCCAAGAAAGCTGCAAGCCACAAATTGGGAAAACGCCGGAACGGTTCCTTAAGATTAAATATTAAAATAGAGTGCTGGTCCGCCTAGAAAGCCCCATTTTATTTCGATATTTTCAGTTTCACTTAACAGACGACACAAATTCTACTTATTTTCGCCAACCAAACTGCTAATACTCAACTGCACTATTATAAATATATAAATATGATATCATTTTTTATCGAGAATTTTATCTAATCTAGATTGTTGTATTGACAGTATGAATTTTAAAAATCATTTACTTAAGTGCAGTAATTTATTTATTTAGCAGTTAGTGGAATGCACACAAAATCAGCAAAAAATAGCCAAACTGTATATCAATGCACGACCAATGCAAGAAATTAAAAAAATTGCTAAGACTCCAAATATTAATAATTCTGGGTTGTTGATTGTGGAACGAGGAAGGGTCATCCAAGCCATTTTAAAAGCATGCTGCTATGAGGTTGTGGTGCTTATATCAAACAGTTCGCAAGATGTCCCTCAACATCTCTTAAAGTTCTTTTAAGCGATGTGTAGGTTTTAAGACCGAAATGATCCTTAAGAAACTCGCAACTCGCACATCAGTCTACTCGTTAATTTTTACATTTATAAGTACATGTACATAGTATCTAATTTATAAAATAACATTATGTTTTTACATCAGTTAAATTCAGATATTTCACAACACTTTATGCTATATGTGACAGTTGGGCACAGTCCAAGATCAGTCAATAATCTGCATACGTAGCTCATTGGTAACGAAGGACATGATTGTGTTTAGCACAGTCTGTTGTATAGAGGCGTTCTGCGTTATTAGGGGAAGAAGCATTACTAAATCCGTGGGGTGAATGTCAGCGACAGCTATTGTGACGTGTCGCACCAGCTGTTCGCGCTGTGAATCCGTTAAATCGTTTAATATGACTTCACCCAGCGGCTTGAACGAACCTGTTATACGATAACACACAGTATTAATGGGATTTCGCAATGCGCACCTTAAACGCGGGATACTTACCACTGGTCACTTTATAGGCAGCAATTCCTCCGGCTGCGCCGCCAACAGCGAGGCCCACCGGACCCATCAATAGGCCTCCTGCAAAACAGCACGCAGCACAAATCGCTGTTCCCTTCCCTGATTGTTTCACTGCTACACGAATATTCCGCTCATTGGCTACTATTGCCATAGCTTCCATTAGCTCGCGGGTATCAATAGGCATCTTGTTTCCCTTTACTTCCCGTTTCAATTAACCAGAGTTTACCAGCTGTAGCTTGCCTAGGTCTAAGGTAGTGTAATGCACGATTTCCTTTAAATGCAAGTCGTATCGTGACATGGTACAAAGAACAATTCCCTTATTACTTTTCCTGTGATCTACTGAAAGAGATCGAAGTATTACAACAATACATAATATGCCGTCATTGCCTATGATTGCATTTGTGTGAAGAGTTCAGATCTATGAAGAAAAAATATCAAAAAAATACTAACATTTTTCAAGATTGTGTTATTTTTTAGCACCAATTCTGGTTTCACTCTTTACATGAAAATTGCACATAAGACTTGACAGCCTTAACACTGTTGCGTTCGCATTGTTGTCGATAACATTATCTCTTAATTGTTTTTGTTTTTTGTATCAGAAATGCTGGTTAAACTCTATACTCGTGCGTATATTTAAAAACATACAACACATTGTTATTTGACATATAATAGCCTGACTGATATGACTGAAATAAAATCTTTGATGTCAATTTTAAATATATAAATCTTAAATACATAAATCTGAAATATAAATATAAATAAACATAAAATATATAAACATAAAATGTGAACATCTTCTGTTTTTAAAAATACAAACGCTGATTTACAAAATCGCAGTTTCCGTTTATGACAAATGCAATGATTGCCTATAAAGATGTAAGTCAAACGCGCATACGCACACACACCTGCATTCATATATACTGTGAATCTCGCACATGTATGTACATATGTATGTTATTTGCTTGGGTGTATTAATGTGTACTTTATCAGTAAATGCATTTATAGAATGTAATTAAATAACTTCTTCAAGATAGGATGCAATAATGATTGCCATTTACTTTAATATGATATGTTTACTAGAATAATAACGAATATATGTTTAAAGCAGGCAATAAAAATAAATAGGTAATAACTAATGGTTCAATTAGCGCAACATAACTTAACAAGAACACGCTAAATATAAAAATCATTCAACAGTATTCACACTAATATTACATGCATACATATGTATGCGTGTGTATATGAATATGTATGCATAAATACATATGTATGTACATATGCCCCATGCGCGTACGTATGAATGTGTTTACATACCTTTTTTTCTTTAAATTGAATAAGAATTGGGTATCTTCATATATACATAAGTACAAACATATAATAAATGTAAAGCATAGATATATAGGTATTTGCATAATTAGTTTTTATGGCTGGTGCTGCTGTTTAGTTGGATGGCTCGCCTGCTATGACGCCCACACCCATTCCACCCCCTCTCCACTGGCGGTTAGCTTTGGCCAACACTTAACTTAATTGGCGCAACCGCAGGGCAAGGCTTTCCTTATCGTATTACAGGCGAGCTAATTAATTGTGTCAACAAAACAAGCATTCGGGTTGGGCTCCGCAGTGTCAATATTTGCATGGATAAATATGCTATTGTATTTCTTTTATTAATCAGTGAGAAATTTCAATTTTGTTTCTGCAGTTGGTTCTAGTTTTGGTGCTAGCTCACGCATGCGCGCATCCTGAACAGCCAGTCAGCCAGGTTCCGCCAGAGTCCTTGGCAGCAACATCCTCGGAGGCAACGTCGTATTTGGTAACGCAAACGATAGAGGCTGCCGTCGCCACACCTTCGACGCAGGCCTTAAATCCGCAGCAGCCGGATGCTGAATCAGAAAAAGTTGAGACCGTGCCGTCTATTACACCGGTGGCAAGTACAACCGTCGCTGCACCGTCGGCAGTAATCTCCCCTGAATTGCCCGAGTATTTGAAGAATTGCTTTTATGCGGAAGAGGAGCTGTGTCTCAATTGGCGACGGCACAACAGCTCCGGCGATGAGTCGACTGTATCAGATCGTTCCGATTCCTCGGCTAATGGGGGTGTCAAAATCGATGCGGGCCCAGAAAATATTACGGTCGAGAATCAGACTGCGCACAGTGCTCAAAATGGGAGCCTTCTGCAAAGCCTTGGCCGAGAGCGCGACTTGAACAGCTGCCAGTGCCAGGAGCATCCGACGCGGGCCAATTCGTGGTACTGCTGCAACATAACCCACTTTTCGATGATCACTAGTTGCAGCAACATTCAAAAGTGGACAAATCTGCATGTGCGTAATCTTACCGTGCAGGCCATGGACCTCTCCAACCCAATATATCGATCCCTGCAATCACTCGCGGTCACTGATGGCAACATAATGCAATTGACAAATGCCTTTCCTCGCCACTCTAAACTCAAGTGCCTTAACATATCGAATAACAATATATCAGATATCGCATCACGAGCCGTCAAGGATGTGCCTCACCTAGAGTTCTTTGGTATAGCCAAAAACCTTCTAACGCGTGTTCCGAACCGAAACCAAAACAAACACATCGCTCTAGATATTAGGTAAGGTTCCCATTGTTCCCATTATATAACCATCATGAGATATATAAATATATATATAATGAATATTCTAATCATGTTCTTATAGTGGGAATATGCGTTTGCTTTGCGAGCCTCTCAACGAGATCATCTTCGTCGACTCATTCAACTTTGTTAATCCGGAAAACTCTTTCTGCTTGTATAACGCAACCCATAAGTGGTTTAATTCGACAAATCATGTTTCGGTTAAACAGCTTGAAAGTATCAAGAAGTGTGGTACCAAGTGTCCAGTTATACCCAACTATGGAAACTGTTCGTGTAATATATATAGCATAATGATAATACAGGGCGATCAGTCGAGGACCGTGTGTAATGTCGATTGTTCAAACCTCGGATTGGTCGAGCTACCATCGCTCCTACCGGACAATACATTCACGCTTAACATAAGCAACAACAAGATTAGCACCTTGGGAGATCATTTCCACACCAATCCCACCTATTATAATATTGTCAAATTGGTGGCCGACAATAATCACATATCGTCAATTTACGAATTTGAAGGAACGAAGTTCATTGAGCAATTTCAGCGCCTTTACATGCGTAACAATTCGCTGACTAAGGTGAGTAAGCCTCATATATAAATGCATATATTATAAATACATAATTGTTTCTCTAAGATTCCCGAATATTTCTTGAACAATGCTCTTATGGATACTGGCATCGGGCGTCGGATTTATCTGGCGGAAAATCGACTTCAATGCGACTGCAATTCGGCAAAAACGCTGCAAAACTGGCTTAGGGAACGAAGCACCGACATCCCGGACTACATGGATATACGATGCCGCAACTTACCTCAAAGTGTCATCGAATTACAGGAAACAAAGCTGTGCCAGTCACCGCCCGACTGGACAGACTACATATACTATTTAATCGCAGCAGAGGTTATTCTACTGCTGGCACTGATCACTAAGGTCTCCTACGACTATTGGGTCTTCAAGACAGCTGGCTATCTGCCGTGGCCAGCCAGCAAGATGCCGAAGCTACCCTGCGACTGGCTGTGTGAATCGTGAATTAGCTTTACCATACATTGAAGTCGGGACCTAACACATGTCCAATTGACACCTGACCATGACAGATTTTTACGGATATCGAGTTTAATGTGCCTTCTTTATATATATAATATATATTTATATATACACTATTGTAACTAAATGTTATCAACAATGCATTTTACGTGCATTATTTAATGTGAATTTTGTAATCTATTGTGAATTATGTAGAATCGATATATAAATAACAATCTAAAATGTGAACAAAAATATAGTCTTAGTTACTTAGCGAACTATTGCAGGGCTCACTGTTTAAATTGAATTCAATACTGCTGTCCACTTTGCGTATGATATTTATTGTTGTGGTTTCTTCCAATTTAAATACGTTTTACAATTATTTTAAGAAAAAAATGCGCGTTTTTATGTTTACATCTATGCATGATGATTTTCTATTGTGTTTCTTCTTTTCATTTAATTTCTTTTCAATTCTTTTATTGTTAATTATTATAGTATCTACTGTATGCCATGTTAGTGTTACTATAAGTGTGTGTAAATGAGTGTGCCTTATAAGAAAAACATTTACGTATTCGTACATACATACATTCAATACCATTGATTTCCGAGGTTTCAAATATTTTGAATAAGTTTTTGTTGTTATGTGTTTGCATTGTTTGCATTTTTTATAGTATTTAAATACTTTCACATATGTAGCTTCGTACTTCTTATCGCTGTAATCAATTCTTTTAAATGTTATTTTGTTTTCTTCGTTGCGTGACTTTTCTATGCTATATGCCTTATGCTATACATATATTCGTCAAATTGTGAAAAATAAATTGATATAAAATCAAAGTGCTTCCATTATTGTAAATAGTATGTATTAATGTGTATAAATATTTTATTTTGAGCGTATCATTTTGTTTTTTTTTGTTTTTTTTTTTTATTTTTGTTGTATTTGTTTATGAATTTTAGAGTCAATAAGTTATTTTGTATTGTGATGTGTAATTTAACTATAATTAACAATACTCATAAACATATATATTATAATATTAAACGTTCAAGACAAAGACGTACAAGACTCTGATTACCACACTGTTTCCCTTTTACTAAAAAACAAAAAAAAAACAATAAAAAGGTCGGGCCAGTATTTGACGTCAAAATCGAAGTCGAATATATTTACCTGTACTATTGTATAATTATATAATTATGCACTATGAAATATACATTTAACGACTTTATACAAAATATTATGCAGGCAGGGCAGGGCCAGTGGACTACGTCAATTTAGGAATAGTTACATGTAACCGTCGTATATATACATAAAAAGGCAATAATACGTAAAATTACATCCAAAAATGTTGGGAAAATGCATTTTAAATGTATATAAAAACCTGGTTCGAGTGCAACAAATTGTAACTGTATGTATGTAAATGTGTATATGTACATCTAATACCTATATGGTACGAGCTTATACGATTAGACTAAATGTATAATCCAAAATTTGTTCATATATGTTTGTAAGTATGTATGTATATACATATGCATGTCAGAGTACACATAATTCGTAATTCGTAATTCGTAATATGCCTTCTTAATAAATGAAATGCATTTCGATTTGCTAAAAACATGTAAAAAGTAAAAACTTATATGTATTTAAAAATTCTTAGCTATCAAGAGTGCTGTGCAATGAAAGGTATCAAATACTATGTTTTGACTACAGAGAATACGAGCAAAGAGCCATATTATATACAACTTGGAAATAATGAATATAGCTCAAATAGTGATGAATATCTTTACCTGATACATATATATATATATATATATATATATATATATATATATATATATATGGATATATATATATATATGGATATGGATACATGGATATATATATATTGTATCCATATTCATATATATATATATATCCATGTATATATGTATATATGTCCATGTATATATATATATATATATATCCATGTGTATATATATATATATGTCCATGTATATATATATATATATACATATATCCATGTATATGTATATATATACATCCATGATATACTAACAGAGTAATGGGCGGACCGACATGACTCGAATGTGATGCACATTTGATTTAAGCAAACTATAAACGTATTTTACCCATTTAATGGGAGTACGGATTCGCAACAACAAATGTTTCGGTTTTCCGAAGAACGACTCTTTCCAAAAATGGGGAAACAAACTAAAATGTTTCTTATTTCTTTATGATAGCAGAAGAACTTAAATTGTATTCAGTATTACTTGTTTTTGGAAAGAGTGTACCGAGTCGGGGATAAAATTAGCTAGTTTTATTTTCTAAGGAATATATTCGTACTTATTGATTATTTAAGTATTTAATCTTTACTTTTTTGATGAACTAGATATATAGAACTATCAGTCTCACGTCCCATACCAAACGAAAAAAGAGGAAAATAATATGAAATACATACGTATGTATATATAAAATATAAAATGATTTGAATGTGATACATTACTATGACAGGTCTGCTTATATAGTGTTTCTTATGTGCGACGAAACATTTAAAGCGCGCCAGCCATTTCTCTGGACTATGGAGTAACTATAAATATTTATTTGAGATATAGGTAGACATTTTTATGTATGTGTTTATGTGTTAGGCTTCTTTAATACTATTCATCACGTTCAAAATGTTTGAACCCGGACAAAACTGCTTATTAGATTATTGTAAGCACAGACATTCGATGTACCTCTTGTCGCCTTTATCCTTCTCGTTTGCTTATATTTTGATGCCTGCTTAAATGTTTGTTTTTTAATTTTTTTTGATTTTCATTTGGCAATGTGTGTACATACATTGTCTACATAATGTATGTGTATATTTAAGTATGTATGTGTGTATTTTGAGATTTAGATTTAACACGTATGAGTACGGCTTAGTTGCTTAACATTCTTAACAATCGTACTATTCAAGTATTAATGATATTACAGACTCGAAGACTTGAAGTCTTCGCATTTGACGTACGGTGTCTGCTAGTAAGAGTGACAAAGATAGAGTGATATACAGATAGTGCTGAAATCGCGTGAATGTGACAGAAATATATATACTATATATATATATACATATATAGTATTTTTTTTAAACTCTATATAACGATGTTACAGCTTAACAGCAGAATTGCTTGCATGTGAGAGAGACAGACACATATTGATGTTTTAGTAAAAAAAAAACGGGCGCTAAATTCAAATATCGATTTTGGTTTCGTTCCACGCCAATTTCCAGTTGTGTTAGAGTATTTCCGTCTCGTACACCTGCTTGGTGGTCATTGTGCTTGCATGAAATTGTGTGTTTGCGGCAGCAGCATTAGCACCTGTACCAACAACACCAACAACACCACCAACAACGCCGCCGACCACACCACCCGTAGCATCACTGATCAACAGACCATTCGTCCCCGCAGCTGTCTCAGCCGTCGCCGCAGCAGCAGCAGTAGGATCGTTGCCACTAGAAGACTCGCAGGCCAAATGCAGAGCGGCTATTTTTTGCTGTATATTGGATGAGGCATGGTCCTGAGAGGGACAGGAGATGTCTACCGATGGGATCTTGCTCATTTGCTGCAAGCGCTGGTATTGTTCCTGCAATAGCTTCTGCTTCTTTAACAATTCCTGGTGACGCATTTCGAGTGCTACTTGCCGCTGCGCGTGATCGTTGCCGGACTCATTGCCACTGGAGTTGTCGCCACTGGAGGTATCGCCACCGATAACTACCGTTTCAAGTTCGGCCACGTTGTTAGCTGCAGCAGCAACGGCAGTAGCTGCAGCAGCAGCAGCAGCGGCAGCGGCAGCAGAAGCTGCGGCAGCCATGTTCTGTGGCACATTTGGGCTAGTCGGACTGGCCAGTGGACTGCGTGAGCTGGTACGTGGCGGCGGTGGTGGGGGTATGCGTTTGTGTCCCACTCTTGTGATCAGATCAGCATTACGCTCGGGGACTGGCGGCTTGATGATGATGCTGCTGCCACCACCATTAGCGAGAGTTTCATTGGGACGCGGACCGGTGGCAGGGAGAAGCAGCTCGTTGTCCGACTCACTGGGGAAGGAGTGCAAGCGGCGCAAGCTTCCCATATTGGTGTTCACCATTAGCTGCTGTTGCGACTGTTGATGTGTCAATGCGGCACGTGTTAGTTGTGCGCCTGTGCCACTTGCCACAGCCATGACCATGCTGTTGCTGTTGCTGCTCGCCTGTTGCATGTTGATGTTCGTCTCGGTGAAGAGACGGGCCTGGGATATTTGCGTGGTAACGGTGCTTTGTACGGCGGCCTGTGCGCTCTCGTCGGATGCCGAATCTTCGGGGCGTACCTATAGACAAGTTGGGGAAGGTCAGTCTTCATCATTATATCTTCAAGTGATTATACATATATTTGTATGTATGCATATATAGTACCTCGTATATTTGTTGTTGTTGCTGCTGTTGCATTTGCTGTTGCTGTTGTTGCTGCTGTTGTTGTGCAATTGGCTTGGAAAACGTCTTTAACTCGTCTAGCAGAGCATCGAGTGCGTTTTCGGGTGCGAGTCCCCCGCCGAGAGAGAACGACCCCATCCTGGGTGTTGGGATTGGCTACAAAAATATAGAGAATTACAGTAAGAATTGTAAATGCATGTAGAATTTTTTGCCGACAATTGGAGTGAAATGAGAATTGAAAAAAAACATTGCACATCTATACATATACACATATGTATATATATATATAGATATAGAGATATATATATATACTTATGTGTGGCACAGCATTGTTAAATGAATACATAATTCGATGTGTTCAGAAACCATCAAACGTAAAGCCGTGGTGCCTCCAATATACAGGATGCAAAAGAGTTATGAATCATGCTGTGCATAAGGACAGTAATATAGGATACAAATATGTTTATGATAATGTCATCAAGGCGGTTACACTATACATTATACACTGGCCTCGCACCAGCAGAGAACATCGCTTAGCATTAAGATATAGTACAATAACACAACATGCACGATAATATGAAAATTAAAAGTAAGCGTTAAAAAGCGTGTTCAAATTAAAGAGGTAAAGGTCATTGATGTTCGCCTATAAGACACCTTCTACCCAGGTCTGTATAGATACACACACGTACACCCCTATTAATTCCAAAAAAATGCTTTTGATCTTTTCAATAACTTCGTAATTATAATCCAATTGTTATTTAATTTTCAGGGTTCTTTAAACATGACAAGCAAAAAAAACCGTTTGCCAATATTCAAGACTTTCTCTTTTTGCAATTTTGATTAGTTTGATCGACGACAAACAGGTATATTGAAAATACTACGGAGTATTGGGAAAGGTCTCAAACTCCAGTTCCATGCAATAATGAAAGACATTTGCTTAAATATAGATATATTCTATACATTTATTTAGAAGTTAACTACTTTTAATTAAAGAAGTGATGGGGTTGTTGAAAATTAAAATGATGATAGGAAAGGGAAGCGGGAAGCGGGAAGCGTTAATCGAGGGAAGATCTGTGACTAAACAGAGAAATAGGCAAGCGACATGATATATGGGTTATATGCATATGGTTTTAAAACATAGCTCCAAATGAAGGCTTCACCGATTGAATATTTGGGCAAAAAGTTCATGATAGTTGTTCGTCAAATATTTTTGGATGGATAGCGTCATTTAACAAATATACTATATATATGTATACATATACATACACACACATATATATACATACACATACACATACATATATGTGATGATTGGTATGCACGATGATGGGTAAATAGATGGTTAAAACTTCAAAGACAACAATCGATGAGTGAGAACATAAGTGACTGACATACATTGATTTTGAAGAACTTGAAGTTGAACTGGCTTTTGAACTAGTTCAATTTGATTAATTTTACCGTTATTGTTGATTAATATATTGACTGCACGCTTAAAAAGTGATTTGTGTATTCAAAAACAAAGGTACATTTAAGTTGATACTAGTTTGTATATAGACATACTTCATTTTTCATCTACAACATTAATATTAAATATTATATTCGTTTTATTTTTGTATTATTTGTTTGTTTAGCTAGCTTTTGGCTAATTATAAATATTTTGAACAGAAACAAAAATGTCTTGAAGCAAATAAAAACATTCTAGAAATATGTTTGTATATATATGTATATATATTTTTTTCGTTTGTAACTCTTCGGAACACCGAAGTTAACTCTTTCCAAAAGTTGTACAAGTTTTGTTTTGATAATATTATTTAAAATGTTTTCCTTTGAAGAATTGTGAATTAGATAAAAAAAATCTCTGCGGCAGTTCTCAAAGAAAAAATATGTTATAAACAATTGACTTGTGATGTTTAATGTCTTTTATATATGTTAAGTTATGATTTTGCATGTCCGATGAAAAAAAAAAACTTGAATTATAATGAACTTTTTTATATTTCGTTTATTTTTCTTTTTTGTTTAACTAACAGTTATAAACAAATGGCTGGAGAGGGCCTCACATATATGCATGCACACAAGTTGGATGTATTTATGAAGTTCTATTGTTGTGATAAACTTTTTGCGAAAGAGCTTTTTTACAATAACAAAAACGAAAGTAAAAAACAAACATAAACCAAAGCAAGAAGCAGAAAAACATATTTTAATTACTTTGCAAAGTATGTGAAACGTTGCCTCGAATTGTCAAGGAGCAGCAATAAAAAGATTGCTGTCGAAGTTTTCTCATCAATATACGAATTGACGGCTATTAAATATAATTTTATGAACTAGTTCATCAATTGAACAGTCGCAAATTCACGATGCGTGTTGGTCAGTTATTCGGTTTCTAAGTCGCTCATTAGTAACAAGATAAATAGCTGAAAACAACAAGTCGATCATGACCGAAAACCTAAGCAACAAGTATCGTTCACGACCGACTGGATTGGTTCTTTAATCAACAATAAAATGAACTAGTAAATCATTTTAATGAAACGTTCAATGAAAAAAATAAACTTTCAAGAGTATCGGAAGTTGATAGTTGAAGAATTGGTGTTTTTTTTTTGTTATTAATGAAAACTCTTAACTAAATGAATAAAACTATTTGAATATTTCTTTTACGCTCAGTAAAGATGTGAAAACATGAGCTATATAACAAAAACAAGAAAAAAAAATTGACCAAATGTGGGCTCCTAATAATATTTTGATCCTTAAAGCTATGTCGTTTTGGTAGCACGTATATATATATATATATAAGTTTTTTGAAAAGATTTGATGATGGCTTTACAATCCAGACGGTATAGTAGGTATAGTTAGATGTGTAGAGGGGTGCACGGGCAGACCACAGACGAAAGCAATGAAAAACAATTATTAAAAGAAGGATTATTTCAGCACACAAGGAGGTATTTAGGAGCACATATTATTGTAATTTGTTTAAGTTTTTTGTTTGGTTTTTTTTTTTTTAAGAAGTACTTATAGGGACATCTGGGATTAAGTAGATTAGTTTAATGGAGGGGGGATAAAAACGATTTTTCTACCACAGATGTTGTAGCTGTTAAGTCTTTCAAAACATGTATAATAATTGTTGCAATTGCAATTCTATTTACCTTTCTTATTTTTGGCTTTGCCTACATACAAGCATTCAAGTTCTTGATTCAAATTGACTAGCGATCTATAATTGTATATATGCATGTACTTTGATCCGTAGCTCATATTCCTTGCTCAACATATTTGAAAGGATTGCAGCCGAGGGAAGAGTTTGCACCCATTTAAGAGGTGATTTTTATTTTTTTTTGTTCCTTTTTTTTTTTTTTTTTTTTTTTTTTTTTTTGATAAGAACCCCTTTTGGAAAGCACGTTACGCACACACACACACACATTCATATGTATACACATAAGCTTATATATATATATATAATATATATATATATATGTAACTAATGATAATTGCAGTTGGTAAGTGTGTGTTCTTAATGAGTTTTAGTATTTAATATTTAGTTTAGAAGTTTATAGCAGTAGTATACAAAAATATAAACTAGTTATGTTTAATGCGGAGCAAATAATGTTTAGCTAAAATAAAATGGACATAGTTTTATGAGTTCATCATTTTTAAAAATGGTTTTTAGTAAAATTTATTTTTTGGTATTTTTTTTTTGTATTTTGTTTTGTTTTGTTTTTATATTTGTATTTTCAGTCATTACTCAGTAATTGCCTCTTTGAAGTTAGAACTCCATCGCCAGTTAAACTAGTGGTTGTTGTTGTTGTTGTTTACGATATCAAAATTGTTCGTTCCAAAAAAGGCAAGAAGAAGAAAATGAAATACTAGGTAAACCTCATTTGAATAAGACGTTTAAGCTTTGATTGGTGTTTTGGTCAACATATGAATATGAATTAGCGTGTTTCAATACGTAAGACGTTTCATTTTAAAATAAACTGTTTAATTTGCTTTTGGTGATTATATTTCTCTATATTATATAACCCTTGTGAATTGATGGATCGGTGAAGCTTCGCTGAAGCTGCACTCTGTCGCCTCTTTACACACTCTCTTGTGGGGATTGGAGTTAACTATATAGTCATTATATACTATATAAAATATATATATATATATATATATATCATATAGTATATAGTATATATAAAATAAAGTATAAGTAGTGGACGCAGTATTAACAAAAGAACTACTTTTAAACAGCCAATTAATTGCAACTTGTTTTATATTTAAAACTGCACGAAAACCAAATTAAAAACAAAGCATACGAACAAATTAAATGTTTAAATAAATATCGATCGATTTACTATAGGTAGCACTAATTAGCTTGCTTACAAAACCCTTGCATATGCGTTCGAATTTATATCAAAACAACCGTTAATAGTCAATGCGCACTATTAAAGATGAAATATGAGTTATTAAAAGTAAGTTTCACATTCCTTTCGTATATACACATATAGATTAAGTAACTACTATATATTTGTTTCATTAATCCACAAGGTTAATTATTTATTATCTGGAGATAAAAATAACACGGAATTGGCCTAGAAATAAAATAGTTCAAATTTTTATTCCCTATTGCTGCAGGAATTCTAATAATATAATCTATCTTTGGATGGATTACCTAAACTAAAGAACTGTAGACGCCAACCTAAATTTCATTTAATTAATTTATAAAACTTTTCTAGTCACCCATGAAATCAAAATAAGATACATCAAATCTACACTGAAAGAAATTATTGCTTGAAATTATCATATTCCATATATGTTTAGTCAATTTCAACTCAACCTCATTTTATCAGACAGACTTTTTATACCATACCAAAATGTTCCTTAAGTAAATTGGTGGGGATATTCGTTGCACCCTAGTATAAATCACTGTAACTTGGTTCACCTCTTTGATAGTCGATGTTATGAATAATTAGTTATTCAGTCTGCGGGTTTTACAATATTTAGCAAGGTTTCTAATGTGCAAAATAGGTTCATCTTTTCAAATTAAAGTTAGCCAATGCAAATACTTCTTTTGGTCAAAAGCAACTAGGTTTTTGTCATCAAAATAATACAAAGAATATTTGTTGAACATTATTAGTATATATATTATGTATGACACGGTATGGAACGGTGTTTAATGCGCAAAAATAGCATTGGCCGTACAGCCCTAGGTGTTTTGTTAATAACTATTTTGAGTGTACTGGTTTGTTCAATGGTATTACTTGGGTTATATATCAGCGGGACTTACCTTGTCGGGCACCGAAATATCGGTGGAACGTAAAGCTTCTTCGTTTACCGACGGCTCATTTGGTGGTAAGCGCTGTTCCTGCACGCTTGCCAAGCTGTTCAGGAAAATGTATTGATAGATCAGCCAAATAGTATATATATATGTGTATATATAATTTTACGCGAATCTAACTAGTGTTTTGTTTCATCGTTCAGAAATAGTTTGATTTAAATTAACTGCTGTGGCCGGTAAATTTAGCATTGTCGATTATGAACTGTTTATAAACCATTCAACAACACGCACTGACGCGATCTCTTGAATCCTTTAAGTGGCAAGCAATGAGCGACTCATACGAATCGTTCATGCACCGCTTAGTAAGTAAACCAGTTCATAAGCGGTTTACCGAAATCATTGGGTGCTGAACTTAATAATTAAACCAGTTCATGAGCTATTCGCCTAAATCTTTAAGTGCTGAACTAGTGCATGAACTTCTAAACTAGTGCATAAAATGCTCATAAGCTGCTGAACCAGGTCACAAAGCGCTGAACTAGTTCAGTAAAGCTAAGCTAGCTCATAAAATGGCGGATATAGATCAACATTTGTAATTGAACCGGAATTACAACTCAAAATCAACCCGAATACAAACCGTTTGAGTGTAACTAACGTTCCCGTTAGCTTTTTGCAGCGACGCAAAGCCGACTCTAGTCGGTCGGGCTCTTCTTTTAGGAACTTTTCTTCTCGTACCACTTTTTCCATCTCGTTTGACAAAATGCATCGCAAGCCATTTGACAAAGTTGGAAACTTGAGCTTAAGCTCAGCCACAGTTTTACTATAGAAGAGAAAGAGAGGGAAATAGTTGGTTACAAGATAGTTGGCAGTGTGATAAGAGATCTTTTTAATCATACCTTGCCCGACTTAACACCAGGGCCATGTCCTCGACGGCGGTCATGTTGACGCGCGTCCGTCGATTGATTACCTCGCCACGGAGATTCTCGACGGAAGCTTCCAAGTCGCTGAGGTCCTTTTCAAGGCGTACGACTTCCTGCTTGTACAACTCTTCTTCCCTTGAAATACGCGTGGTGTCCTGGTCGCCTTGACCCCAAAAGCTGCCGCTGCTGGCCAACAGCGTAGCACGTATACGCATAAAGGTGCTTTTAATGTCCTCCCGTACGGCCACAGATTGAGCCTGCGAAAGTCGTCTCAATGTTCGCACTTCCATGCGCAAGTCCTTGGCCTTTTTCTGCAGTCCTCGCAAATGGTTGTAGACCTCCGGGGCTAGTGCAATGTCCGCCCGGTAACTCGGATGCGCCGTCTGGGCCAACACAATGGGCTTCGGCGGTGGAGGAGGCTTTAAACGATCGCGCTCTGCGGATTGATCGAAAGACAAATGAACAACTAGTTGCATAACTCGTAAATAGCTATATTTATATGCAGTATACATATATATAAATATATTTATTATATACGTGATTTGCGTTTAATGCATGCGTGATTGTTACAAGAGGTTTTCTTTTTAAATAAACCTGCGTTAAAGAAAGGATTTCCCTCGCTTCCTTCATATCGATCTTACCTTGGGACGAAGTACGTGGCAAGGTAGACGACTTGATTGCCGGCTTGGTTGGTTTCGTTTCAGCTTTTGGGTCCGATGCAGAAATTATTTTGTTTGAATAGGGGATGAGTGTTAATATATAGTGGCAAAACAGTTTGGATCTGTAGACTTTGCTTCTACTCAATGGGTATATCAGGTTTACTACGACTTATGTCACTTAATGGTCTAAATAAAATTAAGTCAACGAACGCATATAAAGTCCACACCACCGAGACTATTAAACACTTAATACTTCCGATGATTCAACAAACCAAACAAAAAGAAACAACAAACATACAAGAACAAATAAAAATGAACGAAAGAGTAAGCAAAAAAGCCAAAATAAAGAATGGAACGTAAAATTGATGACTTATCAACTTGTTTGTTTTTTATTTACCGGCATGTAGGGGATTATGTGACTTGGGTATACCCTGTATATCGTCGCTGAATGATACAGATTTCTCAAAGGACACGGATTTCTCTGAAAATAATGAAACGGTATGTCTCGGTCATCCTTGCAAAAATAAACTTAGATTCCACTTACGACATGAGTTTTTGCCCAGCTTAGGTGCTTTTTCTCTAATATATAACTCATCAGCGGAACCATTAGCTAAGTAGTAAAACGAGACAGAGTATTAGAGAAAGAATATTAAAAGTCTAAGAAACGAAAGCTATGTCTATCATATAAATAAAAAACATATGTGTACATATATAGATACTATCATATGCTATTTAACCTATAGACATACCCTGCATTTGCGTTGGCACGACGAGAAAGTTTGAGTCTAATGTAGGTACATTTATTGGGGCAATTTGCGGATTTTGATTGACTAAAGCCTTCTGAACCAATCCGGTTAAGTTGGCCAACTGACGCTCCATATGCTCAACGCGTATGCGATGCAAATCTTCGGGTCTGTGAAAATAAATAAATTATACGACATGGCATTAAGCAGATGCATTTTATAAGTCGGAGACATGTCTTAAAGATCTAATTGAGCAGTCAAGCCTAAAAATTAGCGCCAGATCTAAGTGCTTGAAAGTTGAAATACTTCTGGCCCACGCAAGCGTTACCAGCACTCTACAAATCGGGCCTCAATGGAATCCACGGCCATTCTTTAGTCGCAGTCGCTTCTTACATGTGAAGGAAAAAGCAGCACCATGGCCTACTGTAGCGGTAGATATACACGCGATTGACTGGACATCTAGTCTATATAGATTATTCTAAATATTTTATTGATTAACAGTGACGAGCACGCAACAACGCTTTGCAAACTGCTTGTCAAATTTTCAAATACAAGATTTGCTGATATTGAAAAAATCAATGGAGCTTATGGCCCATACAGATAGCCAACACGAGAACCTGGCCGAGGAGTTTGCCAGCTGCAGCGAGTCCGGTGATTCACCCCAGCGAATGGCCTTAATGGCAGCCGAACGGTAGGTTGAGTGCTCTTTCATGGCCATTTCTGAGTTAGGATCTCTTCGCAGCGGGGATCATCGCAGCACGTCGGGCGGTAGCGCCTCGCCGTCCTGGCAAAGTGATCCAGTTGCCAGTTGGGTCGAGGAGAAGCCATCCAAGCTGCAGACTTTGTTTCAAATAAGTATCACTGCCCTGGCCTTTCTCTCCTTTGGCGGCTATCTCCTGTGCCTCATCGTGCAGGCCATCAAGAGCAAAGGCACCACCTATTTTCATCCGGTGGCCACAGCCACCACAACGAATACAAATGGCAATGTGAAGCGCATCAAAATTTATAGACGGAGCCGACGAAGACGCAGCATCGATCTTCGCATCCAAAATCTGCTCATGGCCGACTACGCAACATATATGAAATCCGTTCAAGAACAGCGATTGGGCTTAGCTCACCTGGTCGGGTCGTAGATCTGGTTGCCACGATGCGGCAGACGATTTGGGCCTACTTTGATCCCGTATAACGAATACTGGTCCTCCGCAAGAGCCACATCGCTGAAGAGAGAGTGGTAGAGATGGAGACAAAGAGAGAGTGAGAGGGAATATATCATCCAACGCACACATGTACATATATATATTTTTTTATATATATAATAAATATATATTACACTTGTGAATAAATTCGATAGAACGATTATTAAAATGTTGAAATCACGGTAGTAATACTCTTCTTCTGGTTCGCGTTGTTTAAGTGTTCATGAAGGATTCGTAATACACCCGAATAATATTGTTTACTAACCTCTGCTCTTCGTCGATAATAGGGGCAACGACTGGACCGCGTGTTCCATACTGGCTGTAGTACGGTTCCTCGTAGTTGCTGCGAGTGCTTCTCTCTGGAGAGCTGGTATAGCCGTCTGTAAGATCAACTCAGTTAGAAGTTAGCAGAATTGTTGACGGGTTCTGAGTCTTCTATTAAATATAGTTACTCTCAAGAGAAATAAAAATTGTCTATACAAGAAATAAACCAAATGTATATTTACAAAATAGCATGAACTATAAATCTTACTAATTATAATTGTTACGCTCAATTTTTGGAACCCATAAAAAGCGCAACCAATGCATTTTACATAAATTTATATTATATATAAAAATATATATATATGCGAATGTACATGGAAATAAGTGATATGTTTTTAACAAATTTAAAGAATAGTTATATATGCGTGTACCTGGTATACTGTATAATTGATCCGAAGTATATGGAAACAGGGGTTCCATGCTACCCTTTCGATTAATCGATCTGAATGGTTTCACAGGCGTTCCTTTTGTTTTTTTTTTTTTTTTTAATTATATATAATATATTTACGCAAGGCATTTTTAAACAAAGCATCTTTAACAATTGTTAAAATATGAATACTCATTTGGTATGCATATTTATAGAGTTACAATATAAAAACAAAACACTATTATTCAACACACGATACTTTATTATTTACAATCTTCCTTGTAATTGAATGATAAAGCAATGTCGAACAAAATTTTGTAATAAAATAATTTCTATAAGCTGAATTAATAATTCATCCACTAACATATATTAATATGCTAGTTTTCGACTAGATTTCGAATATATACAAACAGATGAACGGACTTTTCTTTATCGACTGAGATATCAAGATATTTTAATGTTGTGTCTTGTTCCTAAATGGAATGGTGTATATTTATAGGGTGCGGAATATTTATACACATATAACATATGTAGCTTAACATTCACACATATGTAAGCATATAGACAGTCCTTAAAAGTACTGAGGTAATATAAGCAATCCAATCTAAAGCTACTAAATAACAAATAAGAAATGATGTTCAAATATAAAATATAACTATATGCACTTAGGATATGAGTGAAACAATATATCTCGCCTTGGATGAATAAATGTCTATTACGTACCCATTGAGACTTTATTACGATCTGATCCGTACATGCCACGTGGCAAGGTCTGCGAGGAACCAACATAATACGGCGCTGGCTGCTTCCCAATCTGTAAGAACAAGAAGTTAGCTATAGTCCATTTCAAAATTATCTTTATTAATAGAGATCGCTTTCCTATATAATAATACATAGAAGTTGGGCAAATTGAGATTTTTCGATATACATAAAAATGAAAACTATTGCATATTGTTTCTTGGTGGGTACATCAATTTTTAGCAGTATATATGGAGATAAATACTTCCCAATCCAATCCCGAAGTACAAATGTTAAAGTTGTCAGCCTTGACATTTCGGCTTCGAGCATTAGGAAAACGGTAATCGGTTTCACTTTAATTCCGAATCAATTGAGATACTCAGTTAAAATACAACTGTAGCTGGAAATTCCAGAGGGCTGGGCCACTAACAACAGAAACAACAACTGTAACATAAACGATTCACAAATGTTGTAACAAAATACACACCCAACTAATCAAACTCTTTGCCAATTATTGACGTGCCAGCTAACATTGCTCGATTAAAAGCTTTCTCTTTCCAGAGACTTAATATATTACATATATATATTCAATTGAATTAATCTTTCTAAACGTACGTTACAAGGGAACATAATTTATATGGTGCATTTGCATATATAGTTTTTAGATGACATTGGTAGATGTATTGGGTTAACTGTCATTAAAGCCGTTATAGGGGAAAGCAGAGAAGGATTTATAGAACTTATTTGTTGATCACATTTATTATTTATTTAGGATTGATGCTAATAGCAAATTCCATGATGTTCTTAGGGTGTTCGCAGGGTATTTCATCAGCGACTCTCTGAAGACAACTCATATTTTTTTTTTTTTAGCTGTATTACCTAATAATTGTCAGCAGCCAATTTATTAATGATGAAAGAGGGAAGAGAGTCTTGAACCTTCCCAAACATGTTTCTGCTTTGAGGTGCATATTCTCTTCCTTCTGAATCTACTATTCTTTGTGGCTATTCTTTTTAAGCTGTATTACCTAATAGCTGAGCTACTCAAAGATATATGAATTATGAAAAGAAAACGCTATTGAGTCAACTCACTCGGCGTGGGGACACAGTTAGTTTACAAGTATAATTCGCTTTGAACTACCTCTGCGCGATTGCAGGGCAGGTGGGAAGCTATGTCAGCGATCAATAGCCAGCAGAGCAGAGCAGAGCAGAGCTTAGCTTGAATGTGTAGATATATATATCTATCTATATATATATATATATTTATGCATAGATGGTGTGAGTAGTTGATTCGTTGCATTGAAACGAAACGCTCGGCTTTACAGCGCAAAAACCAAATCCCAACCAGTTTCAATTTCAATACAATTTAACCATTTGTTACAACTGGCCAAGAGGGACGTACTCGCAAAGATCGGATCGGGGCTCGTTGTATGCGGTTTTTGCTTTTTATATATTTTTCTTTATTTCGGCTTGAGACAGACCTGGCGCATGCGTAGACGAACAGTAAAGTGCGAGACAGCGCCGCAGACGGACGTAGAAACGCTTTAAGTTACAACCGACAAAAAAATATCCCGGCTAAAATGTTTTGGCTAACAGGCTATGCATCGGTATTTCTGCTAATCACGCTGCTCGACCAGCCCACATCCTCCGTCGCCTGGAAGCCGATAGCGTCGGGCAGCCCCATAACCAGCTACAGCCTCAAGCAATCGCATCCAGGTGAGGCGAGCAGCAGTCACGAGGTGGCCACCAGCTTCGCCCAGTTCGGTGATCCGAAGGAGGAGGACGAAGATTTGCTGTTGGCACGTGCCGCAGTTATGAATGGAGTCGAAACATCGGGCATCACACTAAGCGACGATCACGAGAATCATTACGAATCGTATAGTTTAAAGGACGATGTCGTTGGGGAACCCTCAATTAGCTTTGCCCGCTCCCCTCTCTACGTCTCAGATCGCTGCAGCGTCAAGAAGTTTGCATTCAATCAAGACGGCGCTGTGGATTACAACAACGAGATGCCGGAGCTGGATCAGTTTACATTATGTTTTTGGATGCGTTTTACCAATCACAGCGGTGACCATGTCATGTTGACCTACGAAGGTGAGCTATCGTAGTGAATCGCAGGGATTATCAGCTTTTGCTTATGAAATCAACTTCGTATAGTGTGAGAAAAAGATGAAGGGAAGACCTCTTCAAGAGACCAAGAGACCAAGAGATTACTTTCTTTAATAACACAATGATCGGCGACCTTTTACATAAGCGCACATAAAAGACCTTCGCTGCGAGACCTCTGACCAACAAAATTTGTGGGCCATGCCTCAGCAGTCGAACTCCCCCTCCCCCGACAAAAGTGAAAGGGATCCCACTTCCTGATGCAGAGACTGGCAAGAGAAGACGGCGAATGGCGCTGATCAAATGTGATTTGTGATTTGTGATCTTGTTGATGTTTCACTGACAGCTGAATGCGTGACTCTGCTTAACAGCTCTTTTGATGGTCAAGACATACTTTTTATGCTTTTTATTATACTCAGTATCTTGAAGATGGCTTACCATCTCTTCGTCTTTTATCTTCGCAATTTCCACGACGGTATCGCTGCTCGAGAGACCGCATTACATAAGCGTCAAATTTACCTGTTTGCTTACCAGCTGCTGCCCCTGTTGTTGCTGCTGTTGCTTTTGTTATTTTAACTGTTTCGAGATTATTTTAAATATGCAATTTGAGCTGCGTGAAAAGCTTCCGGTAGCTGACAGATGCCGTCTTGACCTGGACTCGGGAACTACGCCTTCCATCAACTAACCTGCAGTTTTTTTCTCTACCTCCCTCCCTCCCTCCCTCCCTCTCTCGCTGTATTGCATTTGCAGTGGAAAGCATAGCCAAGTTAACTAAACTGGTAGACGTTACAGTCGGCCAACAGATATTACATATGCACCTATTATGTTAACA
Source organism: Drosophila pseudotalamancana (assembly GCA_037075185.1). NCBI lineage: Eukaryota > Metazoa > Arthropoda > Insecta > Diptera > Drosophilidae > Drosophila > Drosophila pseudotalamancana. The sequence continues at coordinate 25,030 of JBAMCK010000166.1, forward strand.
GGATTCCGGTCTATTTCCCGCTATTACTCAGGCATCGATCGGTCGATATATATGCATTCATCCGGCGATGGAGCTATTAATTGTTTGTGGACTAGGTTACAGACAATAAGAGATAGGCTAGTAAGACAGATTTACAAAACTTGTGTCGCATCGCATACCCAGTATTCACTTTAACAAGGTGGAAAGACTATGAGAACGGATCAGCTTGATAGCGGATCAAATGAAAAAGTGTCTGCTATCACAAATTAATGAAAATGGATTCCATTGATTACATTATAGATTGATTTCAAATTCTAAATGGATACGACTTTTTAGTTGATATGAATAATAAAGGTAGAGGAAATATATGCTAACTATCAACCCAACTGGCGAAAAAACCTTACATACAACATTCATTATACCCAACGAAAAATGTATTTCATATACCACATGCAGATTCTCCTGTAATATGCACAGCTCAATTATCTTTCACTTTTAGGATCGTAAACCAAAAATACATACACATAACGGAGACTTGACGAGCCGTAACTGTAGAAATACATTCATTTAAAATATTATTGGGAATTCATAGTGGATATGACTCTTATTAGTGGAGGAGATATGCATATTAGAAAGTCAACAGGGATCTGGCTACTCTGGGCTGTAGCTGACTGAGACCCATGAATCTCAATTAGATGCTTCAGTAGCATTCATATTGCAGCCATCTTTTCCTTTTTGGATATCATTCAATTGGGTTAGTTGGTTGTTTAGATATCAATAGTGGATAAGACCATTACAAGTGGAGGATATATGTATATTTAGACAGTAGACCGGGGACTCGACTTCATGCATCCCACGTCGGTTTTTCAGTAGCGTTCAGATCTCAACGTCTTTCAATTTGTGGGTACCATTCAATTAGGTTAGTTGGTTGTTTGGCTCTTTGCTTGGTTGGTTGCAACCCAGCATCACGCAATTTGCTTTGATTTCATAACCGCAGTCAACGGCATTTCAACTTATTTTTTTTCTTTTCGTTAATTAACTGTGTTTCACTTCTACAGTCGAAAAGGAACCACGCGAGATACAAATCTGGGTCGCGAATGCGCAAAATTCCAGTTTCCTATCGATGGCCATAAAAGGTCAACAAATGTACAGGTGCGTTAAAACTCAATCACTCAACTGCATATCTTCCTATTTTCTAACCAAAACTAACTCTGCGATAATATTTGGGCTGTTCTGTTACTATATTTGGGTTTACTTGTGCTTCTTTTGGATTAGACTAAATTACCCGCTGCGAATGCGGCAATGGCATCACATGTGCAGCTCGTGGAATGGAAAGACGGGCGAGTGGCAGGTCTGGCTGAAAGCGGAACGTATTGGGCGTGGCTTCCACAATTCGGTGAGTAGCTGTACCCATTTGTCGGCCTAGGCCTAGCAGACGGTAGTGTCTAACTATGCGTTTGACTCGAGCAACGGAAACGTTAGCCGTGTCGCTTTACGAAATCTACAGAGCCAAACTGACAAATTGTGGCCTCAAATCGATTTCCAGTCATAATTGTATTAAGTCATTGTAGCTAATATTAAATGTCAATTTTTTCACTCTGTCCATACATCGAGGCCACAAAATATGCAGACATCTATAACCGATCAATAATCGAGCTCTAACTACCCTGCTCAATTTGACTTTCAATTTCGGGGAATATATGTGTATATTGCTGATTAGAATAATCAGTTGGAGGAGTCTATATACTCGGATATATGTTTTTCTAGTCACATGTCATAATGTCATAATGAACACCTCAATTTCGGACTCTATAAAACCTAAAGAATTTAAATTTAAAGCATTTTTCATGATATACCATAAAAAGAGTGAGGATTAAATTCGCGATATAAGCATTGCCTGTGTGTGTAGAACAGCAGCTTTTCAACGGTGTTCAGGGTATCTCATAGTCAAGCACTTTTTATTGGAGCATTTGTATTTAATTCAATTGAATTACGATTGAAAATTGCGTAAACGAATTTTACACTTGAATCATTTGACAGCTCGTGGGCCATAAAATACCGGCAAATGGAAAACTGCGATCGGGTGGCAGTTCAGTAACTGGGCAAGTAAGTCACGGCCTCCACTTCGAGGTGACCCTCGTGCAGATCTATCGAGTGGCTTTGAGCGCGGGCAAGGCGCATCGAGATCACAAGCATCATCATGTGCATCACTTTGATCACGAGGGTCAGGAGGTGTCAACGACAGTGCGTGCGCCGCCAATGGTCAGTAGAAAAGAGAATAACTAATCTTCTATGTCTAACACCCCTTTATGATGTAGATAAATCGGCCACAACCAATGCATTCATTGCTAGCCAGTGGTCAAATCCCGAGCAGAGTGAGGATTAATCTGGCCAACTCAATGCCAACGCAGAAACCGGCAAACAGCGCGATTGATGGCACAGGATTCCCGCAGCAGCAACAGGCAATTACCGTTAATACCAATTTTGTTAACGGACAAATCAATGCGGGTTCTCGATTGGTTGCCCAGCAGCTGCTCGGAATCTCACCTATTGGTCAAGGCCGTCCTGGCGGCTCCCTCACTCTGGCTCCCTCAACCGTCAACCAAGTTGGACGCTTCCAGATGCTTAGCAATTCGGCCAATGTGCAGTTCATAGATGAGACAGAGACACACCTTCAGTTCAAACGACAAACAGCAAAGAATGAAAAAGTGAAAGACTCGTTCTTGGAGGAGCCCACGGGTTCAAGGGAGGATAAGAAGCTGAGAAAGCGCGGTTTGGTGCTCCTCGACGATGGCTCATTCGTTGATGATGGACTAGGACTGGACAACAGTGAGGTATTCAGCAAGTACAACGGTCTGGCCGACTTCGGAGGTCAGCAGTTCAAGCAGGATCTGTCGCTAAAGATGACCCTCGAGGAAGAAATCAGCTCACACGACCGCGAACCAGCTGAAGAGGAGGTCAAGGCAGTCATGAGCATCTGCAACAACTGCGACCCAGAGCCCTTCCAAGGAGCAATAGTGTTCGCCTGGAAAGACATCAAGGAGCAGATGAATAACACGCTCAAAGGCCTCAGCGTGGGCAACTGTGGCAACTTCTAACTTAGCCTCCCAGTCAGCAGCTAATCCTGTCCAATCAGGCTACAGCATACATTTAAGTTAGGAGCAGGGTGGTGCATATAACGCTTATTGTACATACATACACATACATATATTGTTTTGTTTTTTTTTTTTTTGCTTTACATGTACTTGAATATATGTAAGTGTACATATGTAAGTATATCAGTAATCATATATGCACATATTTAATGATAAACTTAAGCTGTATAAATCGGCTTTACAAAAAATCCCTCACCCCTATGTATATATGCACATATTTATATAAATATATATTAATGTGGGTGTTGAAATAACTGTAAGGCACACGCTCTATTATTGGAATCTAGCTTACCTTTGATTTGTGGATGTGCTGGTGCTTGAAGTCCGAGTCAAATTCAGGCTCACTGAAATAGCTCTGATCCTGGTCCCAACTAGTAGGGGCTTGGGGCAATGGCTGCGGTATGCCAGGACCACCGGGCAAGATCTGTGGGGGCGCAGCAACCTCTGTGGACTCGAAAAGACGCAAGACGGAACGATCGCGTATTTCGCGCAGATGGGAACGTACATCTTCCAGTTCATAAAACATGTCCTTGCTGGCATCATGAATGTATATCTTAACGTTCGGTCCTTCCAAATACGACATGGTCAATTGGCGAGGAAACGAGCGTACGAACAGCGCACGCACCGTATCTATAGATGTAATCTCATTTGGGAGCAGAGCTCGCTTCGTCTCCGATCGATATTGCAGGAATACCAGCCCAAGTGGCCGCTCGAGGGTCTTTGAAGGTGTTCGCACCACTGGCAAAGAAGACCGCTGCTTTCCGCCTCGTCTAAAGCCCGTACTTGCAGTTTCCACCTCGGACATAATCCCGGGGTCGTCGTCGAACAATGGACCCTGGTTAACGGGTGCATAGCCACGCATTGGTTGATTTTTCTTGTTCTTCTGCGCTCGTGTGCTCATCTGCAATAAACAAATATTATAGTCTTCCAATATTCAATCTTGAATTTCTTGCACGCTTACTTCCAGATCCATGGCTCTCTGCTGCAGTGGCATTTGATGTGCATGTGGATGCTGGGAGCTCCCATATACCAGAATATCGCCTCCGAGCGTGTGCCGCCGGGGATCGTCGCGTCGCATTGCACGTCTGCGATCGTCGCCTGCTTTAAATAATAAGGAGAAAAATAGTTGAGGCATACATAACCAGATGTTAAATACCAATGAGTTCACCTTTACCTTGCTCGTTAGCCGGCAGGCGGCCCGGCTTATTTTCATTTTGCCAGTCTTCTTCTGCAAATACAAATCCAACTGTGCGTCAATAAAAAGGAACTTAGTAAACAATCGGGCGCTTTCGATATCGATACTATCGATTGTTCGCTTAGCATCGATTATAATTGCAATGTCTGCACATACATTTGTATATATGAATTGGTATTGCCTTAAATGCATGTGTACATGGATGCAAGGATGTAAGAGTATTTACATATATGGACATGCATGTGAATATGTATTTGGATGTACAGACTTGCCGTTATTTGGCTATTCACTTTCATTTAATTAGCAGTTACCTCCTTCTCGTCCTTTGCGCTTCTTCTTTGACGATGAGCTGCTGCTCGCACTGCCGCTCTGATTTGTCGATGAACTTTTATCTTTGCTCTTCCAACGGATCAGCATTTTATCGCTTTACAAGTTATTTTAACAGTTGTTAATTGTATTTCGTTTAAAAGTTACAATGCGCGAGCTTTGTGCACTGCAACAAAAAAGGACAAAATGCCTCTGGCATTAAATACCTGTTTGCAAGTGCATGGGATTGCTAGTAAGATAAAATACATACATACATATACACATATGTATGTACGTAAGTTTGTGTGCTCGCAAAATAAATGTATATACATACATACAAATATGAGCTCAATTAAATATAAATGTAATATTAATTTTACTAATAAGTGTTACCACATATCTACATATATACATATGTATTACATTTTCTGTGCTGCACTAACATACATACATACGTAAGTATGTATATACAATGTATGCCTGTTTAAATGAATTGGTCTATTTAAATTGCACAGCAATGATATACATATGTGTGTGTAAATATTTTTCGGTGCGGATACATATGTATGTAGATAAATGCGAACTTATATGTGCACAAACACACACATGTATTTACAGACATATAGATGTGTTCATATGTATGTCACTTGATGTCATCCGACAATGCGGCTTTTTTTTACTTTGTTTACATTTCGTGCCGGCATAAAATTTCATAAATGTACATACATACATACGTATGCATGTAAAAATGTCCCTATGGACTTTAATACATGCATACGAAATATGAGATTTATAGTTAGGGTTCGTATGCTTAATGTAAGTACATACATAGATATGTATGTTCATCAAATAGACATATGTCCTTACATTAAGCAAACATATTTAAAGTTCAGACAAATATACATATACATATACGAGTGCATGTGTGTATGTGTGCAAAGGTATGTACGAGTCGTAACGTGGGTGTGGTGGAAAATAGCAACCATCAATATCCGCCGAATAGGTACGAATACTTTTATTCCTTCGGGACTTTCATACGTATACGTATATGTATACGTATACGTATACATACATGCACAAATGTACACTTGTACAATGTACACATGTATGTACATGCAATCGTATGTACATTTGTCGTCGACAGCTTGAGCAGCCTTTGGCTTGATTCCCTTTCTTTTATCTATTATCTTTTAGTGTTGCCGCATTCCAAAGGATGTTGCAGCGGTATTTACATATGAATGTAAATATGTATACATTGAAACGTATGTACGTATGCACGTATCTAGTGTAAGGAACGACGCCTTTAGTATACAGAAATGCATATGTATACGAGTGCCAGTATTTACTATACATCTATTGCCGCCTCTGGCCACTGACAGACACTCAAATTCATTCGAGTATATTCGTCGATCCAGTTGACAATTGCCAATTCAGATTGCAATAGTTTGTAAAATGTTTTAAGGACAGAGTAATGGGAGATACAAGCACATGGATATGTGCATATATGTATATGTATACACATATATTAGTAAGTGGAAAATATGTTGTACCATGTACCATGGCCGGTGTGTTTGTTGCTTAACGTATTATTATTATTATGCACTTGTCGGTTAGATCTCGAGATTAAATGATGTTTTAACTCATCTCGCGGTAATCGCAGCCGTGGTAATTGACCGCGTTTAAAACCCGTTCGATACGTTTTAACACTCGACAGCAAAATTATTTCTGGTATATCAGAATACGTTTCCGCCCTAAAGGTACGCGGGTTAACTTTATAGCGCATGCGTGGACAATCGGAGCGGTGCTGCCAATTTGCAGAAATGGTATTAAAGGCCTTCAACGATATACTCCAATAATCAAAAACATGATTATATGCAAACCTACACATAAGAAAATAAAATTCAGTGATGGACTGTTTCCTCTAATCGAATATTTTTTTTATATAATTTCAACAAAATAAAAAAATGATGTGGAATCGGTTACTTATATACAACATTTCAGTTCTATAAACCTTCAAATTTTCTTTCTCCTAAAGATAACCATTACACTAACGGATAAACATAAGTATATTCAAATCATCTAAAAAAGCTTTATATTTTTGCTCCCTTATGTAGCCGAAGTTTTCTGTAACTTCTCTATAGATGTCTTATTAAAATATATTTGGTGTTTTATACTCTGAATCTGTTGGAAACGTTAAATAAGGTAGTAAATATGTTGAACAATGTATATAAAATTTAGAAAATCATATTAAATACAATATAATATATAATTTACTAATTTTAAGCATGCCCGTCTATGTCAAGGCGGCTGGAGAAATTTCAAATGTGTTTTTTGTATAGCCTTCAGACACTAATAACGTCGTATCGATATGTTAATATCGATACAAAAAATAAGAATTATCCTTATAAATTTAACTATTAGACTGTAAGATTGGTATCTAGGTACTCGGTAGGTACGTATGTAGATTATGATTATCCCAATTATTGCATGCGTTTCGACACCAATTCAAATGTAGAAAACTCTTTCAAGTCTGAGCCGAAAAGAATAGAATCCATTAACTAGGAAAGAAAAGAGCTTAGAAGTGTGGAACATACAAACCATCATAGAAAAACCCGAACGCATATCCAAAATATTAGAAGTCTTCTGTTATAAAGAGATATTAGGAGAAAACAGAGCGGGGAAATGTATTTGCAGTGTTGTTCAGGCCCAATATGTATCTATGGAGACTACAACGCATAATTATTACAATATATATATTTTAATATATACATAAAACTGTCCTAACAAATTACAGTTGTACAGTTTACAATTGTATAGTTTTTCGTATACAAAAAGTAATGTTTTGTATATTATTATGGTACATAAATATGTTGTTGTATCTGGTATGTCCCGGTTGTACAAATATAAAGTTTCCATTACTATTTAGCATTTTTAATTTATTGTTTTGTTTTTAAGTTATGCAGATGTTTCTGCACAACTTTGTACGTTCGAATAAATCGGCTTAAAGTATGAGAAAGAGGGAGAGGGAGAAATGGTAATACGGTTGCACAGGTGAGTGCGAAAGAGACACATTATTTGCACCATTCCTGAGCTAACGAAACCAGGAAAAGAATTCGAACTACAAATCTATGTATGTACGTACTCTTTTATATATTTGCACTAGAGGCTAGTTAAAGAAAAATTCTGGACCGCTACATTTGTTTGTGTTTGTGTGTGTGGATGCAAGTGTTTCGTGTCGGGGGAATGATTCTATGGCGTTCCATGAACCTTAACCTAGTTTGCGACGTCTTGTCGGGGGCGTGGCCGCAAGTGCCATAACCGGCAGAGCTACGGGTGAGCCATGGCCCGGATACTGTAGGTGCTGCACCACAGAAAGCTGCGGCTGCTGCTGTTTGAGGAGCTTGGCGGCTGCATGCGCCTCGGCCGCTACCACAGGCTGCAGCAGATGATCGACGCTCTTGCCAATGCCGCTGGCATTTCCACTATCACAATCGTCGTCGTCTGAGATCAGTGATATGCTTAGGTCGCTCGACAGTTTTAGGGAGATGGGCGCCGGAGGCGATGGAGCCACCATAGGCGCCACCTTTGCACGCATTGCCGGCGACAGCTTTTGTAGTTGTTCGGGCAGCATATCGTGTGCGTACTCAGGCACGCCACTGGAGGCAAGTCCTTCGCGCAGCTTACTCAGGGACAGCTCATAGATGCGATTGGCGATAACCGTGTGCACAGTGGTTTCATCCGGCAGCGTAACCGTTTCATCGCTGGGTACATCTATTTTTAAGAAGCCGTCAAAGTTATTTTTCGGTGACGTTGTGGTGGGTGTGCTGCAACTGCTTGGATTGCTATGGAACACCAAATCCTGTGGTTGTCTTCGGCGCTGGAGTGCTTGGCAGTTGGCAATAGTTGAATTGCGCGGCACCAATGACACAGTTACCTCCTCGACGGTATCGGAAAATGTAAGCGGTGCGAGCGGTGGCGGAGAGCGCATCATAATCTGACGCCGGTTGTAGTTGAACTTGCCGTCTTCGTCGTCACTTGTGAGGACAATGCTTTCAGTAAAGGTGGATGTAACATCAGTGTAATGTTTACGATACGATTTACCATCACAGTCCAGATTTCTACTGTCGGGCATCAACAGCATTGTCGAGCTTTGCGCCGGCGCAAATTCAACTGGTACTAAGGTGATGTTCGGCATTGTTGATAACTGTAAACTACCGGGCGTATGCCTCTGTCGAAAGATTCCGTTGGCTACTGTTAACTGGGGCCGAGCCGTCGCTGTCGCAGTTGCACTTCCCGGTTCGTCCTCATCATCGTCCGACAGCAGATCAATGGTGATGTCAGCAGGTAGTGCAGCAGCCACGTGACGTCGCGACAACATCAGATGGCATCGTCGCTGGCCACGATCAGTCTTGGAAGCGGGCGTGTGCGTCTGTGTACTTGCATATGTGTGTGGTCGCATTTGCGCCAGGTAAAGCTGTTTTCGTTCCCGCAGGCGTTCCATCCATTTGCTAAGGCGACGCTTCAGACGTCTGTTGTCAAACAAATTGGATGAGATGTAGAATGGTTCGGAATGTTTGGTATTCATTGCTGTAAGCATACACAAAAATATAACTTTGTCAGAGGCAAATTAATTTGATTGAATTCTATTTATCTGACTTCTTACTTACTGCTGCTGATTTGACCCTGACTGTTACAACTAGCAGCCGCTAGCAAGCATCTCCGCCCTGTTGAGTGTCTAAATCAATGCAACCACCAGGCAAGCAGCTCTAACACCAAGTACAGTTGGTTGGGTTGTTGCCGCAGTTGCAACTTGCATAATTGCGTCGAATCCAATTAGTTTTTACTCAGCTGCTGGAGGTGTTGCTTTTTTCTTATAACCATTTTATATTAGTGTTTTGCGTGAATAGTAAATATGTTGTTTCTGTCGTAGTTTATCGCGTTTGCGTTCGGTTTGTGTTCCCTTTTGTTTTTGTTGTATTTTTTTCGTGCTGTTTATTTTGGCGTAGGGATGTAAGAAAGTGCATCGATGGCGTGTTATCGATACACAAACGCAAACCAACATTGCGAATATGTACAAATGCAACCATACTCACTGGTTGTTGTCTTGGCTAAGTATTTGTTTTGGAGGTAAATTCAAATTAGAAAAATTATCCTTCTGCCAATTGGTAACTCATAGGCTTCATGATAAAAATACCTTTATTATATATCGATAAAATTGTATTTACTTGTGCATTCATGAATAAATATTTACATATATATATAAATTATATAATATATGTAAACCTTCAAATTTTATTGCGGGGCTGTTACAGTCGGTCTTGTCTACAAGTGCCATTTATCAGTTGTTCGGTTGGCTACTGATTTGTCGGTAGATTTGTTGTAAGACGAATGGCTCCGAAAGGCAGCCCGAAGCTAGACTCTAGATAGCACGACAACTAACAACGGAAATCTACCAAACACGACAACCAGTACAAACGAAAAGTTTATAATAAACAAAATGTAGCTCAAATTGGCGCCACCCACAATTGTTGAGTTGCTAACATGATTGGGCACATGCGCATTAAATTTGAGTAACATTTCGCGAGCTTTCACTCAAAGCAAAAAGCGTTTAGTCGGCTTTCTGCTCCAACAAGTATTTGACTGAAGTTTAGTCGGCATTTAGCCGTCCACGTTGTTGTGTGGTGGGGCTTATGTCGCAATTTTTGCAATTGAGAAAGGGCATGTCTAAATTATGGGTTATTGTTAAGAAGGTAATATTGGGCCACAAACAGATTAAAAAACAAGAAGTATTTCGACTTCCGTTTATGGAGACGGCGTCCAAGATATGTAGTTAGGTAGTACTCTACAGTCATGAGTACATATCGTTCCATTTTCAGTGCGAATCATATTTAAATCGCTTGCAATATGTTAAGTGCTTTGTTGATTTTAAAGGCGCTCAATTCAAATGTGCGAATCAGCTAATGCTCACTTTAAATATTGCACGCAGAGGATTCAGTCTTAAGGAAAAGCGCCCACTGGCACTCGGGAAGGGGAATTGGGGGTGTGAGAAAATTGAGAAGGAGACAGCGTAAAGACAATAGACAGGAACCACAACAAAAATTATAGACTCAACTTGGCTTGACTTGCCACTTGGCCGCCCACAGTTTGCCAGTTCCAGTTCCAGTTGCAGATCCCGCTCCAGCTCCCGCTCCGACTCCGACTCCTGTTTCACTCGCAGCAATGCGCTTTGGCCGCTTAAATTCAACAAGCGCGGAGAATAAAGCACTTGCCGCGTTTAGGCGCAGCGCAGACCGCGACACCGACACCGATCCCCGACCCCAGCTTTGGTTACGGCCAGGACTAGGACCTGGACCGGGAGCAGGAGCAGGAGCAGGAGCAGGACCAGGGACGACTCCACTGGCAATGGTTTCCTGCCTCAGACGGCGGTGGCAACTGCGCCGGCTGTGCATTAAAATGAATTTCTTTTGTATGCGCTGTGCTTCGCAACGGGTAAGACTCGAGTCCTGGAGTCGATTTGAATGAATACACGTCCTTTCTGTTTTTGTAGCTGAGCTCAGGCCAAGGCTCAGTAGATCCGAGCTCCTCCTGCTTGGCTTTGGCTACGTCGTCTGCGCCCTCATCAGTGGTTGAAGTGCTGGCACATCGATATTCGTCCTTCGTCCTTCATCCTTTATGCTTCGTGCTTCGTGCTTCGTCCTTGCCGTCCAGGTCGCAGTTTGCTTCTTGACGTCGTTGGTGGGACGTCTTTTAAGTGTTTGCATTTTTCAGGTGTTGAATTTTCATTGTACTTGTCTTTGCTGTTTGCCGCACTTGTTTTGCTTTGCTTTCCTCCTCACCCTAACCCTTACCCTTATCCAACCCCTTCCACATGCACTTCTCCTCTCTATTTTCTTTGCTTCCTTCCTTTCCCTCTTTTTTTTGGCATTACGCCAAATGTGCAAAGCCAACAAAATACCAAAAGATTGCACACTGCACCTGTCTTTTGGACGGCATTTTGGTTTACGGCTTCAGTCTGTTCAGCTTTTGTGTACGTGGCTCATTGTGAGTGTGTGTGAGTGAGTGTGTGTGTGTGTGTGTGTGTGTGTGTGGGTGTGTATGGGTGTGTGTGTGTGTGTGTGCCTGGGCGGCTGCCTTAGGGTAATTCTCTGACATGTCCTTGTTGCTGTTTCCTCTTATAGATGTTGTTGTTTTTATGGATGCTTCTGGTTAAAGCTGGCGCCGTCATCCAAAAACTACTTATACCCTATTGCCCTAAAGCGTAAGGGGTTTGATCCACCTAATTGACAGCCGAACACATTTCCCTCTTTCAAGGTGTTCTGATCGAGATTAGCAAGGCGGGTGGACAGATGCAAAGGTATGCACGATATGTTCTGGTTCAATTTGAGTTTTTTTTTTTAATTTCAGTTCTTCTTTAATTTGAGGTAGGTCAGTTGTTCGCTTCGAGCCACCAACTGAGCAACTGAGCAATTGAGCAATTGAGCAATTGAGCAATTGAGTCAATCCTTGATTTATTCGCTCAGTATTTGAGTAATGCAATAACTAGTTCATCAGTTCATTGAAGAGCTCCATTGATCGACGTTGAAAAGAAGTTCCGTTCAAAAGTATACATATACATATATACAAAGTAGACTCATATATATAAACTTTTTATTTAGGGTACATTGCAGTCGTACACACCTTCTTGGACAACATCCCATTCGTAATAGGTGTTGCTTGTGGAATAATGTTGGAATAATAAAGCTGTTTAACCTGGAGCATCTTCTTGGTCAACGAATGGATTCGCTTGATAAAGAATATATTTACATACATGTATATATAAATATACATATATACATATATCTTTTGGTTGGGCATGAAAAAGCGCGCACGAGTTAAGTTTCTGAGATAGGCTTTTGACATTTATTTGGCCAGATTGACATCTGGCCCAAAGGTGCAATAATAATTTGGACACAATTGACACCACTTGCATCTTCACCTGTGTTAATGCCACTATGGACCTGTCCACCTGCATGGCTGCGTACCTGTCCAGCAAGTGCGCAGCAGCACGGTAAGTAGAAATTTGCGTCAATAGGATTGTTAAAGAGGCTTAAGTTAAATGGGAAAACTTCCGAATCAATGAACCGCAAATTGCATGCGAAATGCCAAAATGAAAATGTCGCCGACCAACCGACCGTCTGCTATATGAGTGTGTGTGCGTGTATGAGTGAGTGTGTATGTGTGAGTGAGTGGGTGAGTGAGTGCGAGTGAGTGAGTGAGTGAGTTTGTTTGCACACACATGCTGAAGTCCACTATGGACTACTAAAAAGGCAACCGATCGGAACTGAAATCAAAGCCGAATATCTTAAGGCGGCTTAGCATTCACATAATTCTAATAACACTAAAGAAGAACTTATGATGCAGGCCCGCCTACACACACACACGCAAACATACACACACACACATACAGTCAGGTGGGCAGGCGGACATTTCATAGATGGCATAAAAACCAATCAGAATTTAGGTTATTCTTCTTTTTCTGTTTGTGTTCAACAGTGGTGAATAGTTAGGTGGAGAAGGGGAACGACTGAGAAATATTGACGAAGGAATCATTGTAAGTGGACTCCGCTCCAGCATGCATGTGGATGCAACTGTTTAAGGGGCAGGCAACAACATGCTGTGGGGCAAGTTATCCCCTCTTCAAGTGCTGCGACTGTGCAAGTCTCCCCTCTTATAGGGTATTTTGCCAGCGTCCCGTACTACAGTCGTCCTTAATGGCAATTTCATTTCCTTCAACAAGTTATAAAACATATGTGTGTGTGTGTGTGTGTGACAGGGAATTCAATTTCGCGTATTTTCTTAACTTAATCCTTTTGACGAGCCATCGAAACTGAGGATGCGTACACACATATACACAGACATATTGATAAGCAGTCAACATACATGTACACATCAAAGCAAGCAATAGGGAAGGGTAGGAGGGATGGAGGGTAGGATGGTAGGAGAGAAGGAGGGTAGTAGGGTAGGAGGGTAGGCGAGCGATTGCCATTTGGAGGTGCTTGGTGCTTGGTGCTTGGTGCTTGGTGCTTGTTTTAGCCTATTTGAATAATAATAATTTTTATCTTAGTGTATGCGATAAAGTGACATCCCATTACTCTAAGCCAAGCAGAGACTACACATGAACAGGCATTACGGCATTACGGCATTACGGCATTACAGACAAATGCAAACCGTCTATATACATTCGTACATATGTATATTAAAAATCAAAATAGATTTCCTTTTGCGAGGCATCCGGCGGCATCTGAAGTGCTGCTGCTCAAAGGCAAGGAAGAAGAAATATGCTTCACTATAGTGGATGTGACTGCACAGTGGAACTTCTTCGGAAGTCGTTCGATGGGCAGCGAATTGTGCCTTTGCAAATGATTGCGCGTGAAATACCCTGGAGAACAACATATCATTCATTCATATCTACTGAATCAGACTTCGAAGTTGATAAAAGAGCTGAATAATTGATTATTAAACATCAGCAGATCAGAAGTTCATTACTAGTTCATTGTATTATATTTTTTATCCTATTCAGCAATGTGCAAACTACCCAGTGGGCCGATTCAGTTCTTCTTTCATAGATATTATTCATAGCTATTATAACATTCTAGTTCAAATCATAATAAGTTTCAGTAGTTCACTGCAATGAAGAGTTCTGTCGAACTAGTTCCAAACGATACGATAGCCGAGTAAGTAGAGTCCTTTGGGAATAACAGATGCTCTATCATCACATGTACACAATTGTCGATAAACAATTGTCAAACTAACTTGGCCCAGTGTCCTTTTCGTCTGCCTATAAGCCACACACCCACACACCCACACACACACACACACTTACTCAGCTGTTGTGTGGGTTTGTGTATTTGTTTATTATCCTTGGTAATGCATGCAAAGATGCTGCAAAGTAGCTTAATACTTTATGCTCGCAATGAAAAGACTTTTTACGATCGCATTATACTTGTAGGTACTTATATTTTTGTGGATATTCCACTCGTCTATTCCATACAAGCGCATATCATACGAAAGAGCAGTCTGTGCGATGTGTGTGTGTCTCTCTCTGTGTGCGTGTCATGGTTTGTGGCAGGAAGTGCGTTTTGGGCTTGGAGACAGCTTTCCTGTTCGTCCTCGGTCTGGGTCTCGGTTTCGGTCTCGCTTTCGACGCACTTGTAGTCCTATCGTCCTTTACACAAGGGTGCATGTTAAATGTGCGACAACATGTCGTATGAGTGATAACTATGCAATAAATAAGTTTATTATCGCGCCGTTCTCGTGGTCCCCAAATGCTGTTCGTTTTCCACAAACTTTACAATTTATCTATGGTTTGTTTTGCCAATCGGACCACAGTCCCTCATAATCTACTTTTTTACCTCTCTAGCTCTGGCTCTCTCCCCCTCGCTTCCTTTCTCTCCTTCTCTCCTTCTCTCCTTCTCTCTCCATCAGTCTCTGTGTGCAACGATGTAGTTGCAATCGAGTATATATTCATTTCGCAAATTAGGGCTTTAAATGCAACTCAATGGGAGATTCAACTAGTTTCAATACAGATATTAGGCATACTTTGAATTAAATAAGAGCACGGATTAAAGTCTTCCTCCTCCCTATATTCTATATTCTATATTCTATATTCTGTATAAGTTCATTATTCAAAGCCTTAAATAGATGATTTAATTAGTCAAATTTGGTGTTCACATGCACTAAGATATATTGGTTGCTATATATGAACTTCTATTCAGACTTATTAACAAATACCGTTAGCATACGTTACCGTTAGGTGGAAACTAAACTGAGAGCCTGGCTGTAGTCCCTTAACTGTAATGCAAACATTCTCGCATTTAAAAGACTTTTGAGTTCGAAATTAAAAAGATTTCTGTAAATTGGCAAAACATAAAAAAGTGCACAAAGCGTTTGGTTTTTGGTTTGTTTCTCTTCTTTTTGTGCTTTTGTAATTATTTTGCTTCTGCTCCTAATTAATACAAATGGTTTGATACACAATAAAGATTTTTCAACTTGGCTCGTTACTGGCTGTTGGCCTGCTGGCCTGCTTGTTCTTCTTCTTCTTCTTCTTGCTGCTGCTGCTGCTGCTGTTATTGTTATTGTTGTTGTTGTTGTTGATGTTAGTGTCCTTGTTGTCCTCGCCGAGTAAAAAAGTTTTCCCATTTTGAAAACTTTGTGTTTTGTGGCGTTTCTGCTGCAGTTGCACTCATACACTTGCGTACGAATATACACACGCACAAACAATCGCTCATGCACGCACACACGCACACACGCACACACGTACACATATACACAGGCTCTAATATTACCACCCCTTGGCCGTTATCTCCTTTGTTTTTGGCATGGCATTGCCTTTGCCTTTGCCTTTGCCTTTGCCTTTGCCTCTTACTGTTCGACGCCATCGTCGACGTCGCTGTCGGTGTCGCTGTCGACGTCGTCAGCATTGCCGTCTTCATCAACGTGCATTGTTTTTGTGTAATTTTGCAATAAACAGCAAAACAATTTAAAAAACGAGCCAACAACGTCGACAAAGCAAAGGATGTAACGTTTTGCCAAGTGGACCGACACCGGCTACCCGACCCCTCTTTCCCACCCCATCACAATCCCCTCCTCTTCCCCTATCCAACCCCTTCCCTCTCGAACGAGCAACCGCGCACAAAAGTGCGCAATGGGAAAAAAGAAATTCAAGCAGAGCAACGAAATCGCCTGTTTTAAGGGCAGTTCAACAACACACCAACAAGATACCCTGCAACGAGCACGTAGAAGTTTCTGTGATAGTGTCCCAACTACGTAATACCCTGTCATGGACAAGTTCTTTTGAGCAGTTCAGCTCTCCCTCAATCGTAGTCGCCTGAATAGTATGAATTGAGCAACAACTTCCGAATAAAATAATAAATAAATAACAAATAACGAGTGAATAAAATGAGCATAATTCGCTTCTCTAATGTGCTGGATGGAACTTATTAATTAAGTTGATTCAGCATTGAAAACAGCCCAAGAACTTATTTGAAATAAAGTTCCAGGGTATTTTGCTCGAAAGGCATGCAGAAAGCGAAGGCACACGTTCAGGTAGTTTGAGAGGGATATACTCCCATTATATGCTCGACTGCAAGGTAAGAAGAACGAGAACTTAGGTCGTTCGAGATGGATATACAATGAGACAAGCGGGAGAAGATACTCACCCAATTCGTTCGATTTGGATGTGGGGTATACCCACATTATCTGTTCGAGGTCGAGTTCGAGTTCGAGTTCGAGTCCGAGTACAGGGTATATCAAAACATGGCTGTAACGCAGTGTTGCGGGCCGGTCCTTTAAACTTTTAAGTGCGAGCGACCCACTGTCCATTTACCAATTTATATAGCAAACTTTTTTGCTGCAGGAATACTTTTGGTTAAGTTTTGTTTGCTGTAAAAGAAAATGTTATGCCTCCATTTAATATGTGGCCTTACCCCGTGCCCTCTTGGATTGTGGCTTCGGGGATGGCAGCTGGTGGCGGAAGGCGGGAGCGGGAGGGGGTGGAGGGGGTGGGACTGGAGGCTGGCTGCAAGGCTCCCTGCATCTGGCGTAGTTAATTTGTTATTGTTAGCGGCTGCTGCTGCCGTTGCCAACTTTTCTCCCTATTGGTCCTTCGGTTCGCCCTGCCTTTCGGTTAATTGAAATATATTTATTAACTTTGGCTTCAATTTGCATAATGTTTTGTATTTAAATATGTTTGCATTCATGAACGCCAATTATTATCTGCAACTCAATCGGAGTGAATTGTGAATATCTACGAAGCTATGTACTCGTATGTACGAGTGCACACTTACTCGGACACTCCTAAACACATACACCTATAAGTTCTGGCCAAGTTGATGTAGTAAGTGGGTAAGTTGGGCAATTACTGGCGAAGTCGATTTGGGGGCCAGCTAAGCGGCGAGCGGGCTTAATGACTACTCATTACCGTTAATTGATTTCAATTAAATCACGCCCGAAAACAACAACACAGCTTAGACATAGACGGTACATAAAGCCAAATGCGCGTGATGTAACCACAACAACTTAAACAACAATTACAAAAATAATCAGGAAGCAGCACAACAACAGCTACAACAACAGCTACAACAACTGGAACAGGGCATGGCCAAAGCCTTCCGACGATAACGAGCAGTCCAACAGTCCAACAGTCCAACAGTCCGGCGGTCTGACAAGCACAACAGAAGAGGAAATGTCTGAAAGAACGACCAGGAGAAGAGGGGAAGAGGGGAAGAGGTAGGAGTGTAAGAAAAAATGGGGAGATGTGCCTTGAGTGTTTGCCTTGGCACTCGGACACGCACCGAAATGACGCTACGTCCAAGCCCACGCCCACTCGCACGCCCATTTTCACGCCCACCCCATAATAAATTAAAGCATCTTTACACAATTCCCGCTGCTTAACTTAATAAAAACGCCAGCATGGAAAGTGGCAGGTTGTCCGACCACTAACCAGAACCAAATCCAGAACCAGCGCCAGTTCCAGCTCCGGCTCCAGCTCCAGCTCCTGCTCCTGCTCCTGCTCCTGCTCCAGCTGTAGTTCCAGCTGCAGGTTCGGCTTGGTCCAGCTTTTGCTTCTGGCTCATCTTCAGCTCTTAAGTAGTCAAGCATCGACCATTCGCTGCCACTCGACTGCTGAGGCAAAGATTTTCGGATAAAGTTAATTACGGCTCATTGGCTATTCGCCGGAGAGGGAAGGGGCGCGGGTGGCGAAGCGGCAATGTGGTCGCTGGAGGGGATGGGGATGGGGATGGGGAGGTGTGGTTAAAAGGAAAAAGTTGCGCTGTTGGCAACAATCTAGATGTGGTTGTCGTCGCGTCGGCAGAGTTTCCCATTTGCATCTCCATCTTCATCTCCATCTCCGTCTCCACCTTCATCTCCGAGCACTATCCGGCGAGGCAATTAACAATAAAACAACACTTTTCTAATTGGATGAAACGTTTTGCAAGTTTTCATCCGATATGCTTCGCTTGAATTAGAACCACTTCCTAATGGTCTACGGCAGGCTCAATAGGAGCACTGAATAGGGGCGAGGAGCTGTCCGTCATTTAGCGATTATTCGGTTGAGAAACTGCGAGGACTGCCAAACAGAGTGCGAGGCCTAAATCGTATGATAGCCAGTCGAAAAGGCAATGAATTCGGAACTAGTGACTTGATTTGAGTTCGGTGTGATTTACTTGATCTGCTGATTTGCTTCATTTGATTTTAAAACTAGTTCATTTAATAGTTCAGTGGCAGCTCAGTTACTCGTCAGTTTATAAACGATAACAGAACAAATAGTTCATGTTCACAAACGAATCGTGAGCTGATCATTATTTCATTTTTTAGTTCTTTCTTAACGATGAGCTACAAATGAACAAATCTTTTGGTTTAAAACATAGCTAAATACATAGCTTTAAGTTTAGGTTCGGTTTACCTTGTGTTCCATTAGCCTTTTCTACCTACCAGATTTTATTCATGACATTAATCTTCTGGTACGCGCAGACGCTTTAATAGCCGGCTCTGGATGCTGCGACTATTATCAATGTGTGTGGAGCAAGCTGCAAGGATCATTTTGCAAAAAATGCAAAGACAAATTCCTGCGAGTTTTTAGCTGGTTCATATTCAATAGCTGCCTTTTGCGGCAACAACAACAACAACAACAACAACAACAACAACAACACCAACAAATTAATACAAATAGTCTGCAGTGGTCTGGGCCATAGATTATACTTTTGTGGACAGTTTCGCACTTGCCGGCTGCTGCACAAGCCCAAGCACAGTCACAAGATGAAAAAGAAGAAGAAGAATAAGAAAAAGAAGAAGAAGAAGAAGAAGAGGAAAAAGGAGAAGTAAAGTGTCCACAGCTCCGCCGTTGTCCATTGGCCATTGTCCGGGTGGAGCTTAGATTTTTTTTATTCCCTGAACCCATTGCAAATTCTTAAAAAGGGTATATTTGTTTCCTGCCAATGTATGTCACAGACAGGAGGATTCGTGGTCGAGTCAGTCGATACAGGCATGTGCGTCTGTCCGTAAGTAGCCTTGATCTTTGGAATTTCTATTCTTGTTCGAAAGACATTTATTATTTGCTTCCTCTTTCTCTCTCTTATCCCATTTGCTTCATTTCGATAAAAATGAAAATATCATAAGAAAATATCATTTGACCGAGTACGGGGTATTCCCAAGTCGAGCACCGAGCACTGTCCGATTAGAGTTCTTGGGTTGTTTTTTTCAAGAAGCTTCTCAATATCTTATCTACCGAACTTTACTTTTCTATCTACTATCATTCGAGTTGAGTCGAGGCGATTCCTCCTGCCAGTTGGTCGGCCGTCCGGCTCCTGGCTAATACGCTTTAAGACTGCGGCATATATCGCCACTTTACACACACACATACACTTACACACAAGTATATATATGTACGGAGATAAAAGTGTGTTGGTATATAAATTATTTATTGGTATTTTTGGCCTGAGAATTGAAGCAACGGGCGACACATTGAAAAGCGAAAAGTGAAAAAGTTTTTATAGAATTTCTTCCTTGTAACTTATTATTATTATTATTGCTATTGATATTGGTATTGGTACTGGTACTGGTATTGGTATTGGTATTGTTATTGGTATTAGTTGTGGCATTGTATTGTATTTTTGGATGTCACAAAAGCTCAATCGTTACTTCCTTTAATAGAGAAGTGGACCTGCAGAGCACTCTAGGGATATTACGTACACCTCAATTACGCAATTAGCGAAAGTATTCGTCAACATTCATTAAAGTAAACGTCCATTAAACGCGACTCTACAAATACAAACAAGAATCCAAATCCAAATCAAGTTTAGTGTATTTGATTTTTGTTTTGTAACTGGAATTTATTTGTGTGCGTGTTTATTTTGCGAGTATGAGTGTGCGAGTGCGAGTGTGAGTGTGCGTGCGAGTGTGCGTGCGCGTGTGATTCTGTGTGTACCATTCGAGTGGTAAGCCAAAATATGGCGTTATAATAATTTTCATAGCAAAATTTACACATGCATAATTAATTAGTATCAAAAATTTAATACTCACACTTTGTATCTGCTTAAATATTTACACTTCGTGCCAAATTTGTATGCAAATCGCTTTGCTACAGACTGACAATAACATACACACACACGCACACACATACACAGGCATACACACGCACAATGTCTTGCAATTAAAAAATAAT
Organism: Drosophila pseudotalamancana; assembly: GCA_037075185.1. Classification (NCBI taxonomy): domain Eukaryota; kingdom Metazoa; phylum Arthropoda; class Insecta; order Diptera; family Drosophilidae; genus Drosophila; species Drosophila pseudotalamancana. The sequence continues at coordinate 45,866 of JBAMCK010000166.1, forward strand.
ACAGTCTGCTTCACATGAATAGGATTTTATGATACAAGCTGAGAGCTGAATAGCTTAATTTTGCCACAATGAGACAGAAATAGTGGAAGCAGAGCGTAGGAGGGGCAGAGAAAGAGAGGAAGAGAGAGGGAGAGAGAGAGTGTGCTTGGGGGGGTTGGTTGAGTAAGACAAAATGAATTTACAGATGTTGTACTGCATCGATAAAAACTAGTTCAACTGAACGAGTCATTTCAATGAACTGAGTTCAGTGTCTCATGAATTTGGTAGATGACGAATTTTAGTGACACTCCACAGTTCCACCTGTTCCGCTTCTTTTATTCTGCACAGCTATTTATGAACCAGTTCGTATAATTGAACTGTTGGGTAAGTGACTAGCTAACAAACAACATCGCCCTTGACTGACAAAATAGAGTGTGTACAGTTAAAGAACGGTTGTTCAGCACACAGATTCCGCAATTTGCAAACGTTACTATTCAGATGGCCTGCACTGTGCGCTGCCAGCGCCGAACAAACAGAATCGAAAACGGGTGGTTGTTGCCGCTGGCGGCCGCCGATGCCCTCCGGCTATTTCGTTGGGTCTCCCCCCCGTCTGCCGTCTGCCTACCGCCGCCTGCCGCCTGCCGCCTGCCGCCTGCCTTCTACCCTCTGAAGTCCTGCTTTTGCTCCTGTTTCTACTCCTGGGGAGTTACGAGAAAATAAGCGGTCGTAGTAGTTGGCTGGTTGGTCACTAGCTGCTGCCTTGCTGGATGGGTTGCTTTCGCTGTTGCTGTTGGCGTTGATTGTTGCTGTTGTCGTTGTCGTTGTTGTTGTTGTTGTTGTTGTTTTTTTTGTCGAAAACTCTTTTTAGTGTTTGCATTTAACGAACAACGCCGCAACGAGCCAGCAGCAGCAGCAGCAGCAGCGGCAGCAGCAGCAGCAGCAACAATAAGGGCAATAACAAGCGTGCTTGCCGCACATTCCGCGCCACGGCCGGAGGGACAGAAGCTGGGCGTTAGTGATGTGGCGGGCAGGGGGGTAGGCGGAGAGAAAGGAGCAGTAGGGGAGCTGGGTATGGGGGTGTGGCTAATAAAAGGCTTGTTACAATGAAAACAAATCAAATCGGCGCCGAAGCCATCCATCAAGTCAAACCAAACTGGAGTTCAAATGAAACGCGGCTAACTGCTAACGGGTAACGGCTAACGGCTAACGAATACCAGCTACAAACAGGAAGTAGTTTGAATTTCCGGTGTCACCCGCTAACCCCATCCAAACGCAATTGCTGTGTGCCAGCAACCACGTTCAAATTTTCAAATTGATTACGGGACACGTTGCGGAATGGGCGTCGATGAGGCGCTCCAGTACGGCCGGAGTCCGCAGTCCGCAGTCCGCAATCCGCTCCATTAAAATGTATTTACAAACGCAAATTGATAGCGATTTTGGTCTCGGCCTGACCCGCGATGTGTTGAAGTTGAAGCTTAGCTGGCGATTTGGTCAGGATATGTGTGTCTCTGCGTGCCTCTCTGTGTGTGTGTGCGTGTGTGCGTGTGTGTGTGTGTCAACAGTGACAGTGAGGGGACGAGAGCTCGCTATCCTTTTAACCGTCTGTCGCTCTTACTTATACGAATACCCAAAAACAGAAAGTCCTTTCATAGGGTGCATAAGTGTCTGTCTATGTGTGTGTGTATGTGTGTGTGTATGTGTGCGTGTACGTGTGTGCGTGCATGCGTGTGTGCGTTAAATGCAATTTCCATATCGGAAATGCGTTTTTACCGTCGTGAAGCGTTTTGCAAGCGGTCCTCCTTGAAATTGTCCCAGTTTTGTGCTCGTTTCTCGATTCAAGATTCGGGACTCGGGATTGAGATATTTGCAAGAGTTGAGTCCTTCCGCTCAAAATGGGTTGGATTGAGCGAGTCTTTAAGATGATCTGGTCAATTTATTTAGTGACCTTAAAATTTTTATGGAGTTGCTCAGCTGTCCCTGATTCTAATTGTCCTATTAAGCTGTCAACTAATGAGTGACTGAATAACTGTTCAATATGAATTGTTTTGTCCTACCCCTCTACCCTTTTACCACTTTACCCCTGTACCCCTTTACCCCTTTATAATATGTATACTCAAATAATGAACTAGTTCACGACTCGTACGTATTCCTTATTCATTCACTTACCAGCTCTCATATATATGTAGATTCCTTCCTTTCGTCCTTTGGTATATGCAAAGGAATTTCGGTTCTTAACACGCTTTTTAGGTAGTGATTAGTCCCCCAGAGTTGGAGTGGGACTGAAATTGGGATTGGGATTGGGATTGGGACTCGGATAGGGAGGGGTTTGCGGTGGTTGAGCAGTTGTTGACGTTGCGATTCGTTGCGTTGCGCTGGTAAATTGTGCCATTATAAACATGCCACATTGGTATTTGCCATGTGCCATTTGTTGTCTTGTATGCAGCAGTTGCAAAGACGGCAAGCAATTTGGCCAAGCCGTCTTCGGCGAAGCCGGTGCAAAATGATTCCCAGATGAATTACAAAGCCCAATTGAGCAGGATCCAGACTTGTTTTGAGAAACTTGATGAGTTACGTAATTAATTGTTATTCATTATAGCGCAATTGGCCAATTAATTCAATTGTCAGTGGGAGCGTCACATATTGAAGATTTCGCCTCTGCCCTTGGCCATCGTTCTCCAAGTTGATTTTTGTTGGAAGACAATAAAGTTGAGGACAATAAAATTAAACTGCAATTATTTTCAAATGAAGTTCATTTGAAATGCAATTTGAGGCATGTGTCTAATATATGCAAACAATTTACTGTCGCTAATGGAGAGGGGATGGAGGAAGTTAGGGTGGTAGGGCGGTAGGAAGGGAAGCAGTTAGCAAATCGGAAGCAAACCCAACCAGGCCAAAACAACATCCTTGTTGGCTTAAAGCAGTAGAGCAGACAACAGACAACAGACAACAGACATCAGACAACGGTGACAACAGCAGCAGCGATAAATCAATATGCAAAAGCAACACTGAGGCAACACTGAGGCAACAGTGAGGCAACACTGAGGCAACACTCGGCTCGGCAAACAAGAAGCGTGGCAAAATGATGAACTGTGTTCACTGTACTGTGTGTCGATGACGGTTCCTGCAAAACAACTTGTGGGAATGTTTTCTCAGCACACACACACGCACCTAAATGCAAATGTGTGCGTGCGGGTGTAGGTGTGAATGTGATGTATGTGCATAAAAGTGAGCAATAAACATACGCGATTAAATTCATTATGAACTCTTGAACAGCAGACAATGCGAATATGAAATGACAAGCTGATTGTGTGTGTGTCCCTGTCTGTCTGTGTGCGGGTGTGTGTGTTTGTGTCTGTGTGTGTTTGTGACTGTGTGTGTGTTTGTGCGATTGGTTGTGTGGATGTCCCTCTCGAGTCCTACGTGCAAATAACATACTGCTCCTCTCCCACTCTTTCGCTCTCTGCCTGTGTGTGCGTGACTTGTATACAGCAAAGGTTTCATTTGTTATTGTTGCCCTTTCTAATTGTATTTGTGATTGCATGTGTGTGTGTGTGTGTGTGTGTGTGTCTGTGTGCGTGTGTGTGTGTGTGTGTGTGTGTGTGTGTCTGTGTGCGTGTGTGTGTGTGTGTGAGTGTCTGTTTGTGTGCCTCTGCGTATGTGGTTACTAATTGGATTTCAGATAGTCAATCAGCATGTTTCCGCACTGATTTTCACACATTTTGTGGATGAGTACAGATGCTGCGTTTCCTTTAGCTTTAGCTCCAGCTCCAATCGACTCGACTTACACAGATCTGCAATAACAAAGCATTTGAGCCATGTCGCTCATCAAAATTAAAATTACATCCCAGCATCCACATTGATTGACATCTGGTAAATGTTTCATTTAACGCACCTTGCGCTTCAATAGGACTACAATTGACTGTCAAGTAGGATTTGCTTCAACAGCTTCGATTGAGGCCAAGCATAAGGTCAACTTCTGCATGAAACTTTGCAATACCTCTGTAAGATACCTATATGAAACATAGCTATATGATCCAAGAAGCTCGGGATTGTTGGGCTTTGTTTCACTCACACAATTCAGATGCATTATGCATTATGCATTATGCATTTGAGATACAATGTTTGTCAATGTTTTTGCATAAAAGTTTATTTAAGTATATCCACAGATAATAAATAAAGGACTCCTATTCAATTTAGATATTTGTCGTTCACCGCTTTCGTGATATGATTACGAATTTGTGTCAGACACAGTTTACAGGCCAATCCCATAAACCATAAACTGTTGTCCGAAATGAAATCGCGGCCGTCAGAGTGTTTGTGTGTGAGTGTGAGTGTGAGGCTGAGGCTGGTCGAGTGTGTGTGTGTGTGTGGATGTGTGCGTGTGGGTGTGCGTGTGGGTGTGCGTGTGGGTGTGCGTGTGCGTGTGCGTGTGCGTGCGAGTGAGCGTGGTGGTCACCGCATTATGTCGCTGGTTTTGGATTTCGAGAAGACTTCACTCAATTTTGGCTTGTCATATGCAGAGTGTGAGCCGCAAGCCGCAAGCCACGCACCTGCTGCACCTGTTGCGCCTGTATTAGAGCAAAGCACTTGACGGAACCCACGCTGAGTATTCGGTCCGGCTCCGGAGCTATTGAAGAGGATGCGTTACAATCGCGATCAGCGGCAGAGTAAGGAAGTTAATCGCCTGGATGGCTGCTCTATTGGCCTTTATCCAATCGCGATAGTGATAGACATCGCAGTAGACACCGGCAGAGTCCGGAAGGCCGCAGCCGTACCCGAAGGAGACGATGCCGACGACCTTGCCCTCGCAAATTAACGGTCCTCCCGAATCACCTTGACAGCTGTCCACTTCGTAATCGTTGACGTTAGAGGCGCATAACATTCCCTTTTTAAAGTGCGTTATTTTTTTGCATACGCTATCCGAGTGAATGGACATATCGCCTTGGACCACCTCATCGGGAATGGGACCATACTGCATAAAAGTCCACCCCAATTACGAGAATAATTATTGACCTGTTGGCCACTCACCTGAATAACAGAGCCCCATCCGACAACTGTGCACTGCAGACCGCCGCTCGCGGCACTGTCAGGCAAGGGAATTATGTCGACAAAGTCTGCATCAATTTTGATCTTGCCCTTGAGCTTCACAATTCCGACATCGTTCTTGTACCGGCTAGTCGTGTACATCGGATGCGGCTTCACTCGATCCACTTGCATTTCTTGCGTGTTGACCGTTTTCAGCAGTCGCCGCGGGGTTCCGGCTATAATCCTCAATCTGCTGGCTGAAATCCGGCTCCCCCTGAAAGATCGAGGCTTAAGTACATCTGAAGCCCATTCGCAATTTGCATTGTGTTGGCTTTATTGCAGGACCAGCTGAGTCTACATATGTTCAACTACTAAGTCAACAGTTTGCTTTCCTAAGTAACACTCATGGACTAGTGGACTAGAATAGTAGAGCAAGAGATAAAAAATGACATACAGCTTATTAAGTATTCCCGGTTACATTTTCCCAATTTCTCAAAAATCGAAAAGAACAACCTCCCTATAAGTGACGAGATATATGTGACGAGAGCTGACACAGTCAAAGAGTATAGACTATGACAACCCTCGACTTGACTGACAACTTTCGTCACATACCCTGTATACAAGAAGTGGGTCGCAGTTGGAAAATTCGATTTTAACTTGTGTGTGCCTGTGCATGAGATCAAGAAATCTGATAGCCGGACACTGCCCACTAAATCAGTCTGACAATCCACTTAGTTCGTAAGAATTAAGCATTTGCATGAACCCCCGACTGCAAGTATGGAAAATGCTAGTCGGGTGCATCCAACTAGGATACTCTGGCAGCTCTGCCAGCTAGCTGGGAACTTGCGACTAGATCACTCTGGGACATACCCTGAATACAAGCAGTGGGCCGCCGTGAGAACAGCCGAGTTGGTTATTAGGCTGCCGCCGCAAAAATGATTGTCACCAAAGAATTTTTTAAATTTACTCGTTCGGAGCGAGACAGTGAATTTAACTAGTTCGTTTTTTTCGGGTCGGTAGCCGCCAGTAACCAGAAAGTGAAATTCATGTTCGCCCTCCTCTTCATTGCTGGAGTTCGAGCTTGATTTTTCCCGCCGTGCTCGATTCAGGGCCTCGTGTTGAAGATCGGGCACCGGGGACATAACATTGATGATGCTGTCGACGTTTCTGCTAGAGTTTTGTTGATACTCAGTCTGACAGTAGTTTTGAAAGTTGTTTGAGCTGCAGTTCCATATTTGGTCCGACCCACTGACAGACCGATCGACCGACAATTGCAATTGTAAGACTAACAAGTTATACACAACAAATTTAGAAACACTCATTTTTCAACTTCTTTTTGTTTTCAATTGAATGACTAAAAACTCAAAGAATAATATAATTTAAGGGCACTGGCTGTAGACTCAACTTCTTCAAGTGTGAAAAGTCTAGTCTAGTCTAGTCTAGTCTAGTCTAGTCTAGCCCTCAACCCTAGTTAAAATAACAAATAACACACAGACAGCAAATCGATAAGCTGTACCTATAAAAGAATGCGCTGCAAATCTTTAGCTTTTGTACTTGCGGGTCTTACTGACGTACACACAGACAGATGGACTGATGGAGGAATGGATTAGGAATACATATATTTAGCAAAACTAATATTTCCTGTACTTTCATTTTTAATACTGATGATCAATGAAATTGTATATGTATACGGAACCATGGTCTTGTTAAAATGTCGCGAAAATGATAATAAAAACAGACGAGCTGTGGAGAGGAAATGTAAGGGTGTCGCGATTTAGCCTTGTCCCGCAGCGCAATGCGTGCTGTCATGGCCAAAACAGGCGGCGGAAGTATTTACCTTATAGCTTTCGCAGCGATCCGATAGGCAAATGAAAAGCTACTGGCCATAAATAGCGTACACCTGAGCCCAGCACCTGTGTGAAACCAGTGTGAGCAATGCCGACAACAAAAACTCCCACCTGGCAGTGGAAGCGTTAGTTCACGGCATCACCCATCCGTACACTCACATTTATAATGCATTCATACGTGCATGACACACACGTGCATAGATTTAACTTTATATGCGTTGCACTCGTACATACACATACAAAATTATTTGGAATGCAAAAATCACAATCGTTTATTTTGTGACTCGGAACGTCACTCCGGTCTAAGTTCACGTGAGTGGTATCGTTCAGAACTAGTTCTTTTGAATGTGTCAAAGGAAAGAATTTCTGCACTGTTAAATGAAGACTGAATGATTCAGTTCGAATGGTCATGAACAATCTAGTTGAAGTGGTCATGAACAAAAAACTTCAAATAATCTATTGAACTATTCTAGGAATTTATAAGCTGATTTCTTCTCTAAATTAATTCAATTATCGATCGGTCATGACCGTTCTTGCATGTTTAGTAAATCCCTGACTACAATAAGAACTGTGAAATCGACTCATCAACCCCATCTAAAATTCTAAATTAAGTTTGTAAAAATGTACGTAAATTTACGTAAATTTTGACCAGATGTGGGTAATACGAACAGCTGTCAATGTTGGAAAAAAGCATTGTTTAAAGGTTAACTTTTTTGCCTTACATCAGATTCCGTAACACCTCTAGCATAGAACACAATCACGTTCCGCTCAAAGTGTCAAAAGCCCACAATTCGTGATTTTGTGAACGGGCTTACAAAACTGTTTCTAGAATCACGTACGGTTGTGTACACAGACGAGTCCATTGTTGTCTGTCGGTTCTACTTACTAATTTTTTTTCGTGTCTCCCGCTTCTCTATAAACTTTCAGCGAAGGAGCGTTCTTCTATGTGTGTGTGTGTGTGTATCTATAAGTGTGTATATGTGTATATATAAGTGTATATGTGTAGGTGTGTGTGTGTGTGTGTGTGTGCATACGGATGCCTTCTGTGGTGCGCGTCGTGAGCCGCTGTCGTTATCATTAATTTGCAGCCTGCTTTTCGCAATAATTTACAAAGGATTTTCTTCACTTTTCCTTCCTAGTTTTTGGCAAAATTCTTGGCCAAGTTTTTAGGTTAAGTTGTCATTATATCCGCTTACAAAGACAAATTTGTATATGGGCACTTTTTGCCAAAAAAGACAAAACACACAAAAAATTGTCTGAACATTTTTTAAAAGCCAGAGTCCGAGGAGCTTATAAATTTAAAGGGTTTGCTGTGAAAAACATTTTCAGATTTATCACTTTAATGCGTGTCAAAGTGAAAACCTTATCCTATTTTATTTTAAATAAATAACTTTCTCAAAACCAAATCAGTTTGGAGTGTCTGGGGCCTGGTTCTCGTTATAAATTTATTTAGATTTTAAATATTCAATAACGTACCGCTATGTACAAGTTTTGAAAAACATTTCATGTTCAAAGTTAAGTACCTTAAATTTCAATTTAAATAGATTAAGATTTAGTATTGAAAGATATATTAAAAGTTATTCTAAGGCGTTCGAATATGTAAAATGAAAAACGTGGAAAAAAAATTTGAATCGATTTCGATTTCGATTTCGATTTCTCTGCATTTGATCGTTGTCCTGTAACATACATTAGCAGGAACAGGCCTGCTTACCCATGCGCCTTTTCCTTAGGGTATGCAAACAGACGCAATTAACAGTATATAAGTACATAGTCGATGCGTTATAACGGGTTTGTTTGGAAAGAAAACAGGAAAGCTGCTGTGGTCAGCCGCAAAACAAAGAAGCAGACACACCTGCAAAGTTTCCCGCATGCGTGGCACCTGTCAAGACCATCGGGCGTTGGCAGAAGTAAACAATTATGGCAGCACACCTGGCAGAGCACCTGGCAGCTGGCATCTGGACGGCTTCAGATAGCAGATAGCAGACGACAGGAGACAGAGGACAAGGGACAGACATATTACTTATCGACAATGGACGATGCCAAAAGCTTGATTATTGTTGCCTTTTACAGTTTTAACTAAAATGCATTTGGTGCCAACAGCGAGGAGGCAGCGACTGTAGCGAGTGCAGCGACTGCTGCTGCCAATAGCCAATAGCCAATAGCCAATAGCCAATAGCCCTTGGCCAACTGCCTATGCATCCGGGCTACGAACCGAAGGTTGGCCAGTGCCGCACTTGGTGTCATTGTTTGCATACATTGATTGAATTTGTTCACGCCATTAAATTTGCAAATTGCTATCAGCAACTTTGCATAAACTGGACTGCATTGTAGAAATTGTAAAACACAACTCCTGGGCAAGATACCTTCCTCTTATATGGCCGTATGCTTTTCGAGCAAGTACCATCCTGGTCTGGCCAGCCGGTCCGGCCTTTGTCCACCTTGGCCCGCCTTCGCTTTCTACTACAAACGGCTGCAGTAGATAAACAAAAGCAAATGCAGTCCTGTACTAGGGTGTTGTGGAAAAGGGCGCGGGTGAGGGCGATGGCGAGGGCGAGGGCGATGGCGAGGGCAGTTGGGGCGTGGCAGAGCAGTCATGTGTGCAAGTCATTAACTATTCATACGACATTAGCCTCAGCAGGGCATAACAGGCAGATATCTTTAGGGATCAGAGGATGCAGCCTGCATGTGATGACACTTTTGATTTCGACTGTTCAGCTCGAGTGCTAATTGGCCACAACCCAAACAGAAAGAGCCAGACAGACAGACATACAGACAGACAGACACAGAGACAGAGACAGAGAGAGGGAGAGGGAGAGGGAAGCAGGAAATTTATTTAACGACCAGTTGAAGCTATCAAAGCACAATAAGTTGGGCATAATACCCAGTCGACCTTTGTCTGATTCGCATTTAGGAGGCATAAACACTGCTTAAGCTTTCACAGCTAGTTGAGCACAGAGGCTGAAACTGGAGGCTGGAAACTGGTGGAATTGGATGGGGAAGCCGTTTCATAAAAAAGTCGAAAAAATGAAATTATTTGTCCCGCGGGAGATTCAGGTTGCAGCTGAACTTAGGGTTGATCTTAAGATTGGCTTTGCGACTGGGATACGAATTGGGATTGAAATTCGGATTGGGGTCTGGCGGGATGATTGCTGCAATGATTTTTATACCCTGAACCCATTATAAATGGGTAAACAGGGTATGATGTTTTTGTGAAAATGTATGTAACCGGCAAAAGGAGGCGTTGCCGACCCCATAAAGTGTAAATATTCTTGATCAGGATCAATAACCGAATCGATTGAGCCATGTTCGTCTGTCTGTCCGTCCATCCGTCTTGACAGTTTGTTTTCGATAATTGATAACTCTCCGTTTGCTTGTTATCAATAGCACGTTTTATCTCCCACATTTTGAGAGATAGAGGTATGTATAGGAGACACACGTTTTGGATACTTTGTATTGGGGAGCAAATTTATTTTGCATTTTCACAGATAGAAAGTCGCGCTTCGAAAGATCATAGGGTAGTGAGAGAGATGGAGTGAGAGAGAGAGAGAGAGGGAGAGAGAGAGAGAGAAAGTGAGAGAGAAAGAGAGAGAGAGAGAGAGAGAGACATAAAGAAGGGGGGAGTGCATTGTATTCATATTATACATTCGACTAAATGCTGTTGTCTTTATGAAAAAAGTTATTCGGACATTTAAAGGAATAGGAATTTATATGTGTTTGGCGAAATTTCAAGTTTAACTTCCAATGCGAATATTTACGGACAAAAGTTAAAGATAACGATAAATAGAATTTTAAGCTCTTTCCCACAAATATAATACAGTAGAATACAATAATGCAATCGTCCCTTGCAAATAAGTATTTCTATTCAATGGGCATAATAAAGACCAATTACTATATTCGTATATCGCATTGTCCTGTTATCCTACACAGCCATTTCGAGGTCGTCAGACACATTTGTGTGTGTGTTGAGGCTTTGGCTTCACTGAAGCGCTCTAATTACATTTTTTCCCCGACTGCAGTATCACATTCCCAACTGCACTTCCATAGATCCATTTGCTCTGACAATTTTGCACGGCTGATTGAGTTTTGCTGTCGGCCGCCTCGATTTTTCTCGACGTTGCCCTTGGAGCTACTCCTCAGTTCCAGGTCCACGCCCAAGCGTATAAATTACTTTAGTTGCATTGCGGCATGTGGTTTATCTCATTAAGTGCTGTCATATCTTTTCTCGTTCTATGGCCAGGTGGATCCGAGGCATTCGTGGTATGTTTTGCACTTATTACGCCATATTATGTCGTCGGGAAAAAAAAAGACTTGTAGTGCTTAACTTGGCACGAAGCAAATGTCTAAAAGTTGCCTTTACAATTAGCTTAATCTGCCTTACTTCATTGTTTTAACTAGTGCCTTGCTCTGCGATTCTCAGGTGCTTAATTTGAGATGAAGCAAGTGCCTTACTCTCTTGTTTTCAGTTGAGCAAGACCTATAGCTGAATCGGCGCCTTTATAAATAACTAGCTTAACTGGTTATAAATGAGTTATTAAAGCAGTTTTATAGCCTGCATTTCACCGTTTGTATTTAATTTTTGGGTTCTTTAATATATAGTGAAAGTAAAAGCATGTACATTACTACCGTGCAAACAATGCAAACAATTTTGAAATATCACCCAGACAAAAGTTTTGATAGCCAGAATACAACTTTTGCTGCCGCTGCCTCCGAATTGGCCGCTGCAAAGTGGCTTATTATAATTTTCTAAATGAACTGAATAAAGTTTACAGATTGGGAGCCTTGCCTTGTTGTTTGCCAAAATCAACAAAATAATATTATAGTTGAAAATAAACATTGGCGTGACTAAGTTGTCGACTGGGAGTGTGTGTGTGTCGACTGGGAGTGTGTGTGTGTGTAAAATTTTAAATGATAAGGTTATGAAAATCTATAAGGTGGATACAACTTGAGCACCTATCTCTCCTTTCTCTCTCGATTGCGAGTATTGACTTTTGATTTTGATTGATAGTCGAGAAACGAGCTGAGAAAAAAAGTGGATAAATTTATGGCTGTTACATACTGTTGGTCAAAAGCAAAATACCCAGTTTGCACATTTTTAGCGGGTTAAGGGTATAAAAAGGGTTCAATTCGATGGCGCGTTGTCTATCTCATCGCCACAGCTAGGCCAGCCGACCCAACCAGAAAGGACATGCTACCCAATTCTTCCTGCCATCCATTCATCGAGTCATCCATTCATCCAGCCATCCAGCCATACAGCCAGCCAGCCAGCCAGCCAGCCAGCCAGCCAGCCAGCCAGCCAACATAAGCATATTAGGCAGTTCCGCTCCTCCAGTGTGGGGGCTCACTAAAACGTGATGTTGAATCCAATGTGATGCTCAAGCGTGTGAAAATACCAGAAAGACGTGTTGCCATCAAATGGTTTCGATGGCGGCCACTGGCGCGTCACTTTAGCCAGTTGGGAAGCCATTCGGCGATGGCGATAGTGCTGCCAACATCCAACATTCAACATCTAACAGCCAACATACAAGCCTTGGCGCGTGTGCTGTTGGCCTCTGTGCGTATTTATGGCATAAGTTAACAGACACCGGAAGTGATACATCAAGGACACGCGCGTTTACATACTACATACCTATATATTTTGGTGCTTACACGTTTTGAATTAACCTCAAATCAAATCATATTTCACCTCTCTCTCTCGTTGCCGCTAGCAGCTGAAATAACTTTTCTAATGCAATAGGAATGATAAATTTGCTTTTTGCTCAAGGCTTATCTTCAAGGCTAAGTTCTCTGATTTGGTAACTTAAAAAAAGTTGGGTTCGTGGCATACACCTGTATTCTATATGTATAACATCGTGGAAATATGTATATATTAGAACTAATTGCTTGTCTGATCCCCGATTACTTGGGAGATAGGTTAAGAACTCCTATCTGCAAAAACAATGAAATTGTCTTTTAGGAGATCATTCGATCAGCTTATAAATTTTAAAACTTCGAAACTGTGACTCACTTTAATGACTTCACCTTTGAAGGAGTTTTTTATATGTCACCAGTAAAACAGATCTTGACCTATTTAAGTGGGTATTACCGGACGGAGCACCAGGTCCATTGTTGCCCTTAGAACCTATGCACCACTTCTTCAACAACATATTTCTGTAGTAATAAAGAATTGGAAGAAACAAAAGCATAAGCCAGGATTTGTAAAAATCGTTTATAGTATAAAACTGTGTGGCCGAGTGATTTTGTTGGTCACCGGGCATGACATTTTCTACAATTAGGTCTGAAGGAAGCCGAAAACCTTCGTCAACATACGTTTAGCATATCCAGTTAACACTCTCCATATCCTGTGCCTGGTACACAGCAACAACAACAACAACAGCAACAACAATATCAGGTTTTTGTAAGCCGATGCTGAGTCATGAAATCAGGGTCAAATGTTTTCAGCATCGTTGCGCAAAAGTTTATGATCCTTTGGTCAATTAAATCTCATGGCTGCTTGGGTGCAAAAAAAGAGGCCGCATAACTGAAATGTACGTAAACGTGGATGTGGACACGGCCGAATTGGATCTGTTAGCATGCGAGATTGAGAGCTGGAATGGGTGCCAGAGTTGTCGCTTCCGCTTCCGTTCCTTCACATTTTTTCGGGGGTGGCAAAAGTTGTCATCGGCAGGCGACAGGGTAACAAAAATCAGCGCCTAATGTGGAATTTTGTTCGCAGTGGTCGCTGCTACGTGTCTCCGACTATCTGTGAGAGCTTCCCTCTCTGTGTGAGTGTGACTGTGTGTGAGTGACTGTGAGTGTGCGTGTGCGTGTGCGTGTGCGTGTGCATGTGGAGGACAATCTACAAATGCTGGACAAATGCTACGCTTCGAGGTCACTCGCCTCTTTCTGGTGCCCTTTGTGTTTTGGCACTGGCCACCCACACAAGTTGTTGCCCGATAAATTACCACTCGTCTCTAAGCTGTTGTTGTTTTTGGGGTTGTTTGTGTTTGTGTTAGTGTTAGTGTTAGTGTTAGTGTTAGTGTTTGTGTTTGTGTCAGTGTTGGGACCCGGCTGTTGTACGTGTGTATACGCTTGGGCAACAAACATTTTGACACTTCCTTTAAAACCATAAATGTCAGTCTGCGTTGAGGTTTAGCCAAGTTTAAATACCTTTGGACAGATTAAAAGTCTCGTTAACCAAAATGTTTGCAGCTCTCTCCTGCTTGTTGCTATAAACGAATGTTGCTAACTGTAAATTCAGAACGTGCACAATGCCATGCGTATACGTAATTTGTGTATAGAACTTAATTCCCTTTGCTTGCCGACGGAGGATAGTTGCGCTTTTGACAACATATGTACATATACATATATTCCATGTGCGACTGTGTTGAGCAAGATATTTCTTTCCATGCGTAAAAGTAATTTGTGGATAGAACTTAATAGCTTTTGCCTGCTGAAGGATGTGGCAATTACATTCTTTGTCACAATCGAAGCGGCAACCGCTTATAGATTGTTATTTAAATTGCAAAAGAGAAATCTTAATACAGAGTATGTGCGAGTCGAGTGGGTTTTTTGTTTCTAATTGAAGTCCCACTATTAAGAGTGGAATGTATATCGCAAATCGTGAGATATATGCATGCTCTCTGTAAGTTGAAAAATGACCATGCATTAAGCCCAAGGGTCACTTTTAATTACTTTCGGGAAGGTCATCTTTAATGAGTGTCAATGTGCTTGGCTGTCGACCAGCTGTTTGGTCCCCCATTTGCGGAAACCTTAGATAAAAGGCAATATGTGCTAGGGCGTCCAATATTGATCGCCCGATTGGCTCTTGGAAATAAAGGCAAAAACTTTTCATATTTGTTGGCCAGTTGGTGGTTTGGCCGCCCCCAACTTTTAGTACTGCTGCTATTTTAATTGTTATTGTATACCGTGTACTTTTAAATGAGTGACCGAGGGTATGCTACAGTTGGGGATGTATGATGATCATGAATGCTATGTTTGTCCGTAAGTTAAGTTATTTCTCCTTATTTATTTTTAAGGACCCACAAGCGGGAAGTTTACGATTCACTCTTCTACATCATAGACATAAAAAAAATATATATGTATATTTATGAATGTATTATTTACCATCAATGTTCTCATTTAATTTTATTTTATTATTATGTCCCCTAGGTCATAGCATAGGGTTTGGTTCTTAATACTTTACAATTGTGTTGTTAAGATACTAATTGATACATGTATTCAACACTTAATTAAAAACCATTATTTTTAAGTGATTTGATTGCAGGGTACCATCTAGTCGAGCACTGTCGTGTGGTGCAGCCTTCTTTTTCGGTTTTGTTGTTTTAAAATTTGCATGCCAAGGCTCTTATCGGTGATTTAAACTGCAACTCTGGACTTTTGAAGAACCAGGTAAGCCGAAAGGTATGCAATACTATTTGAATAAGCCAGCCTACAGTGCATACTGATTAATCTTGTTTGTTGGAGGGTACGCACGACCAACAGGGAAGGGTTCACCGACTTTCGATGAACTCACATTGAAAACAGTTCACACCATAATCTGGACTTTTAAGGCCATAGCTTACATAGCTTGTAATATCGCTATTGTAACGCTATTCAAACTGTTTTAGTTATATGATCAGAAAAATTGTGTGAAAGACTCATCAACTTATCGATCGATCCTCGTGTAGACTAGTTTACGCACCCATTGAAAGTTCCCACATCCGTTCGCATGTGTTGTGTTGTGTTGTTGTTGCTATGCTGATTGAGTGTAAACTTCCGGCGTGTGCACGCCCCTAAAATCGGCTGCAGCATTGAGCGTTTTGATATGGAATGCTTGGGGCATGTGGCATGCCGGTCGTTGCGCGTCGCACGTTCCACATTGCACGTTGCACGTTGCACGAGGCAGCGATTTTGAATGGTGTTTGGCCATAAGAGTGTCATTAGCCACAAAAAAGACAACGCACAATGCCTGAATAATTGGCTGCGACAGACGGCGATAATTTAAATTTTTAATGCCACAGTATCTGGACCCTATCCCCAAACAGGCTTCATCAAAAATTTGTTTGTCTTTTTCCACCACTTGTCTGACCCTTTGCATGTGTTTGTGTGTATCCATATGTACACACAGCAAAATAGTCACGTACTTGATACTTCATTTAAGAGAAATGTCACTGAACATTTAAAGATCTAACAGAATTTTAATTTTTTGTTTTTATTTCATTTAAGCTTAGCTATAACTTATTGATATATGGATATTAATTAGTACCCTAACAGTTATAAAATGTTAAGAGTCAAAACCCTTGCTATGAGAAAGGGGACTTAAGAATTATTAAATTGTAGTAATACAAATATAGATTGTTAGAGTTGGTTTCTTAGATCAAAATAATTCATCGATAATTGTCTTTGTCTATGTACACACAGAGAAATAGCTTGATATTAAAATGATACTAACTTGAATATTGGAATGAGAAGAAAACTCTTACTGAAAGATATTTTTAATAGAGAAAGTCGACATTGTCAAAAAGTTTCGGTATTGAAACAAAATAGATATTGGTAGATGATTTCTCGGAGTGTATCTGCCCGTAATTTATACGCTTTGCATTCTAACCGATAGCTTTGCTGGGTGCCGAGAAGGGTGTGAAGGGATATTGGAATGTTAACTTCCCCCGCCATGGCTGTGGCAATCGCTGTCGACGTCGACGTCGACGCCGGCATCGGCTTTGACTTTTTGTCACAGTAAAGATTTATTTTATGGCCCATTGTTTCGAACGTTGTTATTATAACTTAATAAGCGGCTAATTGTTGTTAATCAATTGTTTAACAGTTTACAGCTTGTTATTGCTGTTCGCTGTTTTTGTTGTCTGACGGCGTGAATTATTTGCATTTTGGCAGATCCATTTAACTGGCTTTCACATATGTACACTATTCTGTTCGCCATTGTTAGTGTGCGTTTTTGTTGGCCAGTGTAATTGTTATTTTTGTGGGCTCGTTTAATTGCAATTGTTGTGTGTGCCTTTGTACTCGTTCATATCGTGTGCTCTTTCTGCCGCTGCTGTTCATTGGACTACTCTGTTTTCAGAGACAACAGGGGTATACTCATTTCGAGCACTGTTCTTTTGGAATATATATGATGGTGTACATCCCCAGAAGGTAAAGTGTCAGAGTCATTTGGATAACTGTATAAGAATCGGAAAATAAATTTCTTACGGCTACGCTCACCAGCCGTGCGAGTGTAGGAACGGGATGAGTCCAATCATTTACAGTCCAATTTTTACACGCACAATCAAAATATGTTACATGTGGACTGTTAACGTCCCTCGATCGATAATTGGAAAACACTTCAGGTTTTTTTTAAGCTGGAGACCCATCAGAGATATGCTAAATTAATGTAATCTATGTGCCATAACTGAAGCTACTTTTGTCTGTATAGGGCAATTATAGTAGAAACCAAGAGACTCCTTATGAACTGGAACAGAGTATCACTCAGTCGGTCGCGTCTGAATGCCACCTTCGTACTTGTTATTTTTCCTGTTGACTGTCCGCCTGTCTGTCTGTCCCTCCGTCTGTCCGACTTTCCAGTTGTCTCTCCATTTGACAGTCTGCTGATCTGTCCGCCAGTTCCCATCTCTTCTAAGGGTTTATAATATCGGCGATAGTGTGTGCTATAGCTGCATTAAAATTAACGACAGGCCTGCCAGTGGCTGACTGCAATTATTCTCCTGTTTTATTGTCTGTTATAATTAAATCATTTTATTTTGTGCATTTAACAATTATATGTCACCAGATATGTCAGTGTGTAAATAATATGATGATTATAATATTCTTTGTTTGCCGCGCACTATTAAAGGTTCGACTTTCAGGCTTTCTGGCTTTCTGGCTTTCGGGATTTCGGGATTTCAGGATTAACGGCCTTTTTAGCCATTTGCATGGATGTAGATAGTAACACTGTTCTACTCACATATTAATGCATCTCGTATGTACAAGTGTGCAAATAATCATTTATTAAATGACTCATAAATGTTAATAAATGTGTGCATACAACAATTAACGGTCGAACATTTGAGGAACTTCTGTTTTACTTTACAACTATAAATATGGCAAATAAATATAAATATGATAATAAATTGTCCCTCTTTCCAACCAAGATTTATTTTCACAGCGTACGGTTTGCTCGACCACAGAAATTGTCATCCAGGTAAGCCCAGAACACACCTGGAACACCTCTTTTAGGGTTGGGAATAGCATTCAAATTGGCTCCTGCGACGCTACCAACAAGAAAATGATGTTCAACTTTGGTTTACCGTCTGCAAGACGAATAGCTGGGCCTAAAGCATGTTAAGTGGGCTTTGATCTGGGCTAGAGACTGACACACAGTGTACCTATGTGTGCGCCCATGCCTGTGGTGCCAGCTCCTGGCTGCCTCTCCGGCCTACCAACTTCTTTTGTTTTCTTAATTTTCTCCGGACGAAAAATTTGCACGTACTTAGAGCAAACGGCAAAGTTTTTGCTATTCCGTTGGCAATCTGCTCGCTGCCTTTATATTGCCCTTGCTTGGACACTAATGAAATTACGGACCACCTCCAGCTCCTGCTCCTGCTCCAGCTCCAGCTCCAGCTCCAGCTCCAGGTGCCATGAGTGAATCCTAGTCCTAGTACTCCTCCTCCTTCTCCTCCCCCTATTCCCAGCCCCCGTTAGCTCTTATCTTGAGCGATAACAATCCATCTTTTGTCTACGTGTCGTTGTTTTTGTTGTTGTTACTGCTGCCAGTCATGTATGTGTGTGTGCAAATGAGGCAGCGGGAAGACCGAAGCTAAGGTCTAAGTCGACATGAGTTACAGTTGCCAAATTAAACATCACCAGCATAAAATTTATGATAGCAGGCATTAAGCCAAAAACCTAGAACCAAGCACCAAGAACTAAGAACTTGACTGTGGCGCAGAGCAAAACAAATTTGGTAGCTCACCTTTTCGAGCGACCTGTGCATATAAGGGAATATATACTGTTATATAGCATGGGCGCTGAAGTGCAGGTTCGTTCTAGCTGATAGCATACGTGTTGCCCAAATTACTGTCATTTCCATTTTACCGCTACTTGTTACCAATTTCAACATCACTTATATTGTCTTCTCTTTGTCCTGGCTCTAGAACACTGGAGAAGCAAAGCTAAATTATGACGTCGATAAATGCTTTTCCCATAAACTCTTGGGCTCTTAACTACCTTCAAGAGTTATTTCATACTCGGTGGCGCACTTGTGGCACAAAAAGTAGAGTATGCGAGTGCTGAAAGATCGTCAAGAAAGTCTATAGCACTGTTTCAGACAAAATAATATCAAATTAGGATATAGGCTGTTCCTCCTTGTCCTTCTGCTCGACCTTGATTCATGTTGTGCACAGGATGACGTTTTGTCCTTCTCTCTTTTTACTTTAAAGTGAAGTCCTTAAGGTCCTGTTTCTTCTGCCGCTTAAATGTGAACGATTAGTTACCAATATCTCTACTCAAAGTTCCAAACGGCTGTCAATATATCCTGCATATTTAACACGGAGTCGCCTTTTAGGACATTGAACCTGGAAGAGGCAGTGGGCCAAAATGCTTAACGTAATTAAAACTATTTACAGCATCAGTGTGAGTCCCGGGACATAGTCTCGACTGTGGCGCAACTGAAATTCAGCACAAGGCAAAGCCGCAGAGGTCCTGGAGCATCCTCTAGATGCTGTACTATATGTAAGTACGAAACCGAAAGACGTTGTGGACGAGAACAATGGAAATTACGAGTTTCAATTTGTAGAAAAATTTATTATATCCATTAACTAAATGGGTTTCGGAATATGTACAGGGAACGGGTGGGTGGGGACTTGAACCACCGTTATTGCCACCCAAGGTGGTGCGTTGCGGCCTGTGTAAACACGCATCAACATCAGGAGTTGTCGCAGACAGAGCCTAGCCGCAAGGACCTTCCATGTCAAAATTTTTGAATGGTGCTACTGCAGCTGCTGCCATAACCGAACCCTGACCCGTTCTCCCCGGGTCTTTAGTAAGAGGTCGAGTAACTGGCAACCACAATGCCTCGCTGCCTTGCTCACTATAGGTCCTCTCCGCGTCCCTGTCTGTCGAGGACTTTGTTGTAGTCCTCGTGGCTGCGACTGTGTAGAAGTAAATCATCGACCGCAATATAAACTTTTATGCTTGGCTTATTTGTTTTGTCTGTTTGTTTCGATGCGGCTGTTTTCTTTTTCATGATTTTGTGAGTCCTATCTGCTCTTCCTTATTTCAGCATTTGTCTTTGCCTGTCGTCCGTGTCCTGTCGCTCGGTGCTTAATAGCGCTTCGCCTGACGACCTCTGTAGCCGACATGTTAATACGTTTTGTGGCCAACATTCTAAACAGTTATGTCCCATATTCCTATGTGCGGAGTAGGGAGCTTTGTGTTGACCACAATTCCATTTAGTGGGTTAGCACAGATTTTAATTATGGATTCCCGTGCACGCGCACCTTTAAGCTGCAAATGAATATTATGTGACTGACACTCCAATTAGTTATAAAACAAAACAAGTAAATAATGAGTTAATAAAGTGGATAAAGATATCTAGTATTAAGAGAAAAGTTACTGAAAGCTATATCTTAACCTCTCATGGTCTATTCGATAGAACAGATATATTAGAAAGATAATACAAATATAAAAGTATGCTGAAGGCCGTTTGTTTGTAAGCTATCCTCTTGCCTGAAACTGTCATCATAAATGGAATAGAGGATGTATTTGAATGTTAAAAGCTTTATTAATAAAAAATATAAAAAAAACATTCTATAACAAAAATAATTAAAATAATTGAGTATGTTATTAAAAACAGCTCACTTAACTATAATAATACTGATAACAAGTTAATAAAAATATAAATATTCAGTGAAGCTTAACCGCATATAGTCTCATACAAAGATAATAGAGATAATACAGATACAGTTTAATATAAAAATAAAAATGATTCAGAGGCAGTGTAGATAAATGATATTATACAGTAATAGTCTAGATAACTGGCTTTAATTGGTAAGCTTGGTAAGCTTGGTAAGCTATTGAACTAGCATAATAAATGTTTATGAATCCTAATTACAGCTACAATTGCGTTTCGAATTCGACTCGAACTTCAATAAACCGCAAGATGTAGCCCAGCTGGCCGCAGTTCCAGACTAAAGCTTCCGTCCCCAATGCTACGGCGTAGTCCTGGTCGTAGTCTGGCTGCCTGACTGGATGGCTGGGTGCATAAAGCTTTATCGATACATTTGCACAATTTAATTTAACCGCGACTTTATTACTTTTCGCTGGCTTTGGTGCACTCGTGCCATCGCCTTTTGATCTCGACATCTCATTAATATGCGAGACAACCGACGAATCGGTTTGGGTTTAGATAATTTAGACTTTATCTATGCGCTAGGCAAACTCAAAAGGGCAAACAGAAATCCAGCTTTGAGAGCACTAAAAGCAGCGCCACCACCAACAATAACAACGACATTTAAGAGAAAGACAAAAACAAAATAAAACATCGCCAGTTGATTTGAAATGAAAACACACGTGGCTTACAGTTACAGTTACAAACTGAACAATCTGAACCACATTGGATTGTCTGAACAGCTGGTGAAAACAAAGTTTTTGCCCTCTTTGATTGAGCCGCGTTCCTTCTGGTCCTGCCTGCTATTTCAATAAGGCAGTGCTTAAGATTTTCAATTTTCGTTTGTAATCAGCAGCTTGTATTTGTTGTTGCCCCCCTCTAAGGGTCGGAGGTGGCAGGTGAAAGGTGAAAGGTGGAAGATGGGTCGAGCCAGATAGGAGGTGGGAGAACCACACAGGTGTGACAAAAGTCACTGCAAAGGTGAACCTGGAATAATGCAAATGTTGCCCATACGCCACGTTGTCGTTGTTTGAATTTTAATTTTCACCGCCACCAACTTACACTGCAATTGCGGCAGCAGCAGCAGCAGCAGCAGTTGTTGAAGCAGCATTTCGCATCTCGCATCTCGCATTTGGGATACTCGAAAGTCATGTTCGTTGCCTGCTCATTGCAAAATAATTTGCATAAGCTGCAGCCGCTTCGTCCTGTGCTCTGGAATTGTGTTTATTCCCTTATCCTTTCGCAGCTTGCAGCTTTGCTTTGCACTCTTTTTTGTTTGCTTGTCGCCAAACAATTGAAGTGTAATTTGTAACTTTCTTTGGGCTTCGATGCGGCGACTGCTTTTTTCTGCCCCAATGGGATTCGCAATTAACAACCGGAGCAGAAGCAATGCGAGGCTAGTTAAAGAAATTGCAACTGGTTCCAAATTAAGGATATTAGAGCAATCCGAACTTATTCTGTAGCCTCAATCTCATTTGGTTTTGACAGCCACAGCCCAGAGAAGACATTTTGCTCGTCCTATTTTACTAGGTGTGACAGATACAGTACTGTTGCAGTTAGTATTAAAGCAATATGTAAGGTCTCATCCTTGAACAACGTTTCTCCATCTTTCGTGGCTTTCGCATATCGAATTTGCTTGTTATCGATAACAAGTTTTAGTCTTTCGACCATTTATATTCATCTAAAGGAGACACACTTTTTGAATACTTTGGATTTTACATTTAATTATAATAAACTCATTTAGATCGGATAACAAACACAAAAGTTATAGCCTTGTGCAGTTTTGCATGCATCAAATCGAAATCGCAGCGTAATTTCGATGAATGCAAAATTACCTAAATACCAGCACTGCACGGAGTTCAAGGTATCTCCCAGTCGATTATACTCGACTTGAGTTTTCTTAATCTATTAAAAAGAAGAGATAAAATCTTAAATTAAAATTCTGCATTGTCGCTAAATTCATTGTATATCCCAATCTCACATTCCCGTTTTTAATAGAAGCTGCGCACAGGCCGCTTCGACCATATTTGGTTTGAGCAATCGAACATGTTTGGCGTCTTACGGTTGACATATGGCAACGCGTGGCGTCCAGAGGCAGGCGGGTCAATCGTGGCCAACCTTGCATCCAATGACTGTGACTTAAATATTTATTGAATGTGCCACTAGGGGGAAGCCCGATCCGAGCATTGGCGCTGACACTGTCGCAGCTAAGTGCTGCCTGCCTGCAAAACCATTTCCCATTTCCTATTTCCCGGCAGACATAATCATGGCACAATTGAGAAGGCAAACAACACGTTCTGGATGTGTTTTAAGTTTTTCTCTTTCAATTTATTTTTTTTTTTGTGTTTCCTAGAGTCTAGAATCGCCATGGATATAGATATTAGATAAGTAGGAGCAACAGATATGAAAGCTGGGGCATCGCTAAACGTCTACAAATTGCTGCAGACAAGCTGGCTTAGACTGAACGTCGACAACTGTTGCCATTGTAGTGTGCAGCTAGTGGAGTTAGCAGTTAGAGATGGAAGGTGGGTTGGCTATCCGGCAGATGGCGGGCTCGCAAATGAACCTTGAAAAGTCATCATTGATACAGCTCCGGCTTGGGCGACACTCAACCGAAGCGTCGGCAGTCTACCGAGGCGGCTGTCTCCTCCTTCCGACTGAAGGTTGCCATCCACGAGACCAATGTATACACATCACGTACGTCAACCCATTACGTTTTCACACACAGGGAAAGAGAGGGACCTGGAGGGAGAGAGACAGTCAGACAGTTGTCTCAGTGGCAATGTTTACTTTTTGCCGTCTGTTCGTCTTATTGGGTTTTACCCAAAACCCATTTAATAATCTCATTTTGCCACAATAACAGAAAATATGATTTTCGTTCGCAATCACAATCTGAAGCGCCAGGGCCATGGCCACACACACACACACACACACACACACACACACACACAAACACACATACGTACGTGGGAGAAGGCTAAGGGTACATCTGTATAGGCGGGGACCATGGGATTGCGACTGCGATTGGGAATGCGAATGGAAGTGGGAATGGGAAGGCGGAATCTGAGCGGTAAGTTCAACAAGTAATTGAATACGTACGTGCCGAGCATTTTCAATAATGAAAATTTTCCTGCCATTATTTATTGCGTGTTATCCTTTTTATGAATCCTATTAGTGGAATTACTTTTGGATTATACCTATTGTGTATCCGACTGTTATGCCTTCGGACTGCTTATGAACCTGCTCAGATTGTTCTACATGATGTTGCCACCGTTTCACATATGTATGTGTGTCGAATTTGATCCACTGTAGGAGTATATACATATATATGCATATAAAGCACCGTTTATTCAAGCATGTTCGGAATTGTGCGAGTAAATATTCGCCTGACTGCTTGCTTTGTTTTCACTGCCAGCCTTGTCGATAATTAAGCCGGACACATGTTTAATTATGTGCTGAATATTTGTTCCTGTAAGTACGAGTACTTTCAACAATGTCATGAACACTTGATTGATGCCACGGCCAGGTGGACCCAGCTGTGTCGAAAGCCGCCACATAACTTGCCTAATTAAACTAAAATAAATGCGCGTTCAACTTAAGAGCCTCTTACTGGCATAATGTATCTATACAAATCTATCTAGAACACTATCGAATAAAAACTGTCTTTGTACAGCTTGCAGCCTGAACTGAAAAAAAAATATATTGTTATCAACTTAAGCCGAGCATAATTCAGGATAATTCATCCCACTGGAAGTTAGTTTAAGAATGGAAATCCGAATGGTTTTACTATCGGAAGATGAAAATGTGATGTCTGTTCCGCGGGTTGGGTAGACATGCCATTTAAGACACTTAAGTAAAACAATTCATATTTATTTATGTATCTCGCATTTTGCTCAATTTTATGGTAGATCTAATTAATTTGTTTTTAATTCAATTTAACTTAATGCCTGGAATAAAGAGAGTGCCAGCTGCCTCTTCCTCTTGCTCTTCCTCTTGTTTCAGCGTCTGCTTTCGGTTTCGGTGCCCCGTCTCCTCATCCATCTTCGACCTCCCCTCCGTAGAGTGGAGGTCCTTCTCTTGGTCCACGCTCCATGCATCATCTTGTGGAGGAGGAGGACCCTTTGTTGTTGCTTTTCGCTTTGCAGAGCTGAGCAGAGCGTTCCACATTTACTCGTATACTCGTATACTCGTATAAAATGGCGCACATTTACGCTGTTTATTGGCCTTAATGCCGGCTTGCAAACGAAATTTACATTTTAAAACAGTTTGCTGTGCTTTCTACTCCTTTATCCTTCGCCTCCTGCTCCTTCGCGGCATTCGCTCGCCATTTGTTTCAACATTTTCATTGGATTTAAGTGGAAATTCATGTGTACAAAAATTTGCGGCAGTAATTTACGGTCAATGAGCTCTGTGAAAGTTATTCATACTGCTCCAGCTGCTGATGTCGAAGTGGATATTACAATACAGTCGTTGGTTTCCCTGTCCCGCCGGGTCCAGGCCCTTTTCTCTGCTGGCCGGTCTAATGCCCGAATTACCTTTGCCATTCACTTGTGGCCTACAATCAATCGACCGATCTTTCAATGTGCAACCCGGTTGCCATTCATAGCAATTTGTGGACCTAAAATACCATTTACCGATTTACCGATTTACCTTTCAATGTCGGCCTTGCTCCAAAATGAAACGCCTGCACCAAGCTCAATCCTCAATCCCTGAGTCCCATTTCAATTGGAACACACAGCTTACTAGCCATAACCGGAGTCGCAGCCACTGCAAAGTCTTTTTCATTGCCATGGCCAACGCCTTTATAGTTATCATCGTCATCGTCATCGTCATCGTCATCGTCATCGTCATCGTCATCGTCATCGTCATCGGCATCGACATCGTGAGCAACGCCTCTGGCCTGGTCTCAGCTCAAGGTAAACACATTTACCCATGCATTCATTAATATGACAAATATTTGCGTTGCCAAACGCCGCCGACAAGAAGAAGAGTTGGACTTTTAAAGTAAATAGAATTAACAACAAAAGCTGTCGAGCCGCCCAGCGTGGACGTCCTAAAAGCTCATTTTAAAAACTGGGCCGTGTTTTCTTCTTCTTCTTCTTCGCTTAAATAACTGACCAAATGTGCGTGTGCCTGCAAAAGGATGAGAACGCAAACAGCAACTAAAACATAACATTTATGACCTTAACGCGACTGACAATATACTTTTCTCCCTTCCATTGAGTGGGAGGAACAGAGGGAGAGAGGGACAGGGAGTTGGCGGTTGGCGGTCGAGCACCCTTCTCTTATCTCTCTTTCGCCGCCCGAGTAAAAAGCCACCCCCTCCCCATCCGCTGACTGCCTTCTGTCTTTTCTGACTTTCAACTGCATTCATGTTGCATTACTTTGCTCTGCCGTAGGCGTTGACTTATTGGTCTGCCGCACAGCAGTTTTTACATCCCATAAGTAAGAGTATGCGAAGGATATTTTGGGGAGTGTCCGACTAGGAGATACCCGGCATTCGAATTTATGAATGTGGGATCCCATTGGTATTTCAGAGGTATCCAAAATGTAAGATATTTTAATTCTGTATGTTCTTTAGGAATTAAACCGATTTTTATCGTTGGCCACCCATCTTCTTTATTTGCTTTTGAAACCAATATACCCGTTCAGCCATTACAGTCTGTTCAGGGTATAAATATGGATGTCTCTGGGAATATGCAATATATATTCATATACATCTACATGCACAAGTACGATGTACAATTATAAATGGACGGTCAGGACGATCGAAATCGATGGGGTCCAGGATAAGCCTGTGCTATATTGAATACCCGGCGATCGCACTGCTGCCACAGGAAGAGCCCATTGTCCTGGCCACGTGTCCTGCAGGTGGATTAATTGTATTTGTATTGCTTCTCATTGGTCGTTTGTTTAACTGAATGAGAGGCATTTGGCAGCGTTGTTGTGGCCAACACAGCCTTAATTGTTCCCTCCTAGTACTTAGCTTTAAAGCGTATTGTTGCAACTTATATGCATGATTGATCTATGTGTGTGTGCACGTATGCGTGAGTGTGTAGGTGCACATGTATTTATATTGTACTGTATTTATAAATGTGTTTATACATTTTAATGACGCACTAAAGCTACATAATATACAAATGTAAAATATACATGCATACACATATAAATCGAGGTATGTGTACAAATTTACGACATATATTTGTATATATGTAGATGTGCATTGTTGTACAGTGGCCAACCAAGCGATATTCATTGCCGTTAACCGTTGCCGTTGTTGTTAGCTGTGAATTTAAATCCCCTTTGCTTCAGCGTCATAATGTTGCTGCTGCTGCTGCTGTTGTTGTTGTTGTTGTTGTTGTTGTAGTTTTGTTGTTTTAATGCCAAACACAAACGATGGCCGAGGCAGTTTCTTTAACGGGATGCGGATGTTGTTGCTTTTATTGCGCAGTTATCGTTGCTGCTCTTCGTGTTTCTGTTGCTGTTGTTGTTGCTGTTGTTGTCTTCATTCATCAGAATGGAACCTTGAATAATTAAAAGCAGTTTCTGATTACCTACCACATCGTTATACGCTCACAATCACAATCTATACACAGACACCCACATTCTCATACACTCATACTCTCATACACTCATACACTCATACACTCATACACTCATACACTCGTACACCTATATATGTATATAAGCACACATAGCTAGAGAATACACCTACACACACATACAGACGTGAGTGAGTGCACGTAACGGAAGGAGGCTGCTCTTCTGTTGTGTGCGTGTCTCTAATTAAACGGCAAACAGGATTCGAGTTGAGTTGAAAGCGCAACGAAACAGGAAACGGAAGCCAGTCGCCATGCAAGCGGCCAACCTACACACAGACACCAGTAAACCAGCACACCAGCATACACACTCATGCACATGATTGCGTTTGCTTTGGCCAGGCTAAGCAGCCATAGACATGGCGTCCAGTGCAACAGTCAGTCGTGTGACCCCCGCAATCTCAGCTGTTGTTGCTGTTGCTGCTATTATAGTTGTTGTTGCTGCTGCTGCTGTTATGCGCGGCAATCATTGAGAATTGCCGAAAGGGTATATTGGTTGCAAGCAATCGAATTTGACAATCATGCTTATGCAATCATACAGCTTATCTACAAATTGAAATAGCTCATAAGTGCATATCTTATAAATATATAAATATAGACTACAAACATGAAGTATTATCTTTCGATATTGGCTATATATTTGGTAAGTTATCCCTGCGGAAGAAGTTAAGTCCTGTTATCTTTAGGGCCCATCGCAAATCCACGAAGAATAACAGATGCTATAACTAATTTACTGTGGCTGGGGCATGGGGCTGTGTGAAGGGGAAGTGTATCTCCTGCAAATCGTGCTGAATGGATGAGTCTCTGACATTTTCTATATCTTTTACCGGAATATTAGCAATGGAGAATGCAGAAATTATTGTAAGTACGGAGCATCTGCTTAGTATTGGATTGGGAGTGTAGGGTATCTACTGGTCGGGCCCAGCCTGAGTGGAGTTTTCTTACCTGTTTTTGTTATTTTTGATGTTGTGGCAATTCACGCCCAGCTCATTTTGCCATCATTGTAAGCCCCTCTACAAATTATAATATTTTTTTGAAGCTGGTGCTGTTTTGTATCACCTGGCAAAGCAAATGTCAAACACCGTTTCGCCTGGTTGATGGGAAGAAGGGACGAAGGGGACGGCTGCTCATTGCGGCTTAAACATTGGTCAACAGGCCACAAATTACGTAATTCGATGTGCATCGATGCAAATACATGTGTATGTTTCGCATGTTTGTGCGAAAGTGTTGATGCATATAATATGCACCACTCACTCACACTCACACTCACACTCACTCACTCACACTCACTCACACTCAGACACACACACTTACATGCATGCATAACTATAGCAACAGGGACAGAAAGTAAAGTCACAACGATTGTATAGTATAGGAGCTGGCATCAGTTGACCAAAACTCGGTCTTAGTCGCAGGAAAGGAAAAGGTTGGCAAAAACCCGACTGCCCAATGCAGATGTCCAAAACGTGGCCACCTGGAAACTGGAAATTGGTTAATGCAGACGCACGCGTTGCCTTTAATTGTAATTGCAGCCAATATCGCCATCGGACTTGGTCTTGCAGTTGGCCTAAACTAGTGATCAGGATTTATGCGGAACTAAAATTGACAAAGTCCTTGCTGCTCTCCTTGTGGTTAAGGTACTTTTGCTGAGGTTGGCTTTTGACGAGTTGCTGAGTAGCTGAATTCTCAAATATCTCTTTCGCTTTTTTGGCTGTCTGTGTAGGCTTAAGCGCTAAGCCTCTTTTAAAGAGGTGTGCTATCTGCTTTCGAAGCTAGCTCACAGCTTTCGCCAGAATAATTGCTGAGGACTTTGCAACTCGTCTTAATTGGATGCGCGTAAACTGAATAAAAGGATGTTCTTGGTTAAATCCTTTCTCCATAGTTGGCCAACTACTTTACAATTCGCCAGGTCGGCAGATTTAATCTTGATTATTGCTTATTATTTTGATGAAGCGGGGCTCTTCACCTGATTAGCACTTTAAGCGCGTTGAATACCTTTGCACCTGGCCACCTGGCCAGCTGTGGCATGCATACGGATTGTCGCATTCATTAAGGAAAAACAGCAGGTGATACGCACCTGGTGGGCCGCAGCTGCTGTTGCTCCTACAGAAATAGCTGGCGTACCAAAATTGTAATTTATGACAGCCAGCGGGCTTCTGCAGCCTTAGTCTAGTATTTCTTTTGCTTTTAATTCTCTTATGGGTGGCACTCGCTCTGCTATTGCCACCGGAAGCGGAAGTCGCTGAAAAGCGCGCTGAAAATTTCAAAATAATGAGTGCCTCGTGCCAGGCGCTGCTTTTGTTGTTCTTCTTTTTTACGCCGAACTCGTTTCAAACGAAAAGGAAGGGTATATTAGTTGTATGCAAATGAATCCACAAAATAGAGGAAGGTGTGGCCTTCACATAAATTATATATATTTCAAATTAGGCCAAACTGTCGTCTTTAAGATTTCTGATCGCCTGTCCGAATCTCTATCCATCTATCCATCTATCCATCTATCCATCTGTCCATCTGTAAGAATCGGTAGATCTCTGCCACTGAAGAAGCTAGAGACTTGAAACCTCAAATACACGATATATGGGGTAAATACTTGTATAGAACTCGCAGGTTAACATCCACCTCATATCCGTAATATCGATAATGAAATGACATAGCTCGCAGAGTATGAGAGCTAGATTCTAAATATAAAATTAAAAATACTCATTTCAAATTTCCGAAGCTCGGTCATTGAAAGCCGTTGTTTTTGAATAACGCATTTTACCTAAAGTACAATTGTGGATAGAAGAATCGCAGCCGCTGCAAAAAGAGTTCAGAAAGAATGTATGTGTGTGTCTATAAGGGTAATACGGTGTGTGCTAGTCCGTCACACTCGACTGCAGTATTTTTCGCAGCTTGTTGTAGGTGGGACTCTCTGTTGGGCAGAGCCGACTCCTGGCCGCCGACTGCTCCACTTTACGAGGCATTGTTGCCGCTGCGCATTGCGATGCGGCGTCGCGTGTGATTTTGATTAAGCGCCGCTTGTTTGGGCAACCCAAAGGAAAGTTACCTAGGAAGGAGCGAAATGAAAAGTGGAAAAGCACACTTGGCTCAAAGCCCAGTGCCCCATGCAAATGTTTATGGAAAATATGCAAAATTACTAGCCATACAAAAGAAAAACGCCTTTTGCTCCTCTTTTGACTCCATTCTAATCCGCACTTTTATTGTGGAGTATTACTTCCACTAATATGCACATCTGCACAGACACATGTGCACATATACACATTATATGTGAACATATTTATTTTAGTGAGCAATCTAAGCAAGCTTCTCGCTTCCCGCTTCCTGCTTCCCGCTTTTTGCTTCCAGCTTTTCTCGTTAGGCCAAATAATTTGGCCATTGCTTCTGCAGGACACGCTTGACTGGACAGGGGTGCTAATCAACTCATGGAATACCGTTTTGTCGGTCACTTTGCTGCTGTGTGTGGATGGACATGGAGTCATTGGCCACAACTGCTTAGATAATGCATCGAAGCGGAAGCTAGTCACCTCCTTAATTGAAATCGAGTCAGCAAATATAGCATTAGAAATCGCGTTAATGCTGACATTGATTTACATACTGCAGGGGAGCTGTAGATAGCGAATCGCGTAGAATCGCTCTGTTTGCCAAGCAACTCCCATATTTTCGGATTTAATATAATTGCAAATACTACCAAAAAGCTGGCAAGAAACTTATTTAGAAAAGGGTCGAACACAGTAGCAGGCAAATGGCTGTTCTGTCAATCATTTTCCTAAATATTTAAGTACTGCGCCCCGCAGTCATTTGCGTGTCTGTGGGTGTGGTTTTTCCTTAGCATTGCAGTGGAGAAAGTTGTGATAAACGATCCAAAAAATGTGGTTAACACGCCTGACAGTTAGCCTCCGGGGCTGGCGGCACTCGTCGTTTGGTATTTCCTGCACACACAAATAAACATATTATATATGCACAAACTACATATATATGTACACATATTCGCACAATCCCATATTATCGAAAAGGAGGCAATGTCATATTTGCGGAGTGCAATAAATTTCATATGAAGTTCGTAATCGATTTTGACTTATTGAAACATTATGATTGAAAGACATTTATGAGTGTACCGAATGGTCTCTGGGGGGTCAATGCCAAACAGAAACGCTGACAGTCCTAAGGTTAGGGGGAAGAAAAGGAGGCGGCGCGGACCTTTAACCACAACTTTTCGATTTGGGGGAAATCGCACAATCATCAGTTATTAGGGCCGACCTCGGAAGTCGGAAAGGAAACCAGTAAACACAGCATTAAAAAAGAAAATAAGAAATAAACGCTGGGAGTGGGTTGGTGCATGTGTGTTGCTTGGGCATGATTAAAGGGAGAGAGAGAGAGAGAGAGAGAGAGAGAGAGAGAGAGAGAGAAAGAGAGAGAGAGAGAGAGAATGAGTCTAAGCTACTGGATATAAGTTCGTTTATACTTACTTTATATAGATTGAAAGTTGGTCGGAAATCCAAAGAGGGCAATGACAATGTCTGCGGGTGCGTTTCTGCCAACATTCAACAGCCAACAGCCAACAGCCAACAGGCAACAGCGAACAGGCAACATCAATGTCAATTGGCATTGAACTGTGAACCCGCCAAGCGAAAGTCCAACAAATCTTTCAAAACAAACACATAACATGACAACAACAACAACAACAACAACTATTAAGAAGAAGAAGAAAGGCGGAAAGGGCTTGGTCAAAGGAACTGGAATGGGGCTGAGCCGGCCAATCGTTGGGGAATCAAATTGGGCTGTAAGCACGTAGATAATGTGCTCATACGATTCAATATACGCTCAAAGACCGCACCTCCCCCACAGTCCTATTTCACTTATGCCGACTGCCACCCACCCAAACCAGCCATCTACGCACCCACGCTTACACATAACAGGCTTCCACTCCATGTGCCACCTTTCGGCGCTCGATGTTGAGCCCTCAGAGCCTCAATTCCAGCCACAGCTCCACCTCTCCGTCTCCTGCTCAGTCCTGCTTCTATATGTCTTTTCATTATGTTCCTTGGCGTCCTGTCAAGTGTGTGGTTCGTGCCTTGGATATACTTCAGTTTTGTTTGCCTTCTGCGTGTAGTTTTATTTGCGGCTCGTAAAAAATGGACACTCAAATGTTTGCTCACATTCGCCTTATTTATTTGGCCCCAGTATTTGCTATTTGCTGCCCTCCCACACTTTTATTCGCTGTCAATGAATTTAACATGTTTGTTTAATGTCAAGCTTGTCGGGCATGTAAACGCCTTCCTCGAGATCCATTTTGTCGAGATAAATGCCAAACTAAGGGGCATGCAACGATTCTTTTGCCACATACGATATATTTTTATACCCTAGACCCACTCAATATGGGTAAACAGGCTATAATGTTTTTGTGAAAATGTATGTAACAGGTATAAGGCGTGGCAGACCCCATAAAGTATATATATTCTTGATCACGATCAACGGCCGAGTCTGTTAAGCTCTGTCTGTCGAAAATAGCAACCATAACTGCTAGAGATTCAAAATTTGCACGTAAATTCCCCTATAGTTTGTTTAAAATAATCGATAACACTGTCCATTTGCTTTTTATCGATAACAGGTTTCAGTTTCTTGAACATATCTCGTAGATCTTTTAAACTAGAGGCATCAAACTTGCTATATATATATATATATTCAGCTAACGCAGACACACGTTACGTGATTTTGGGTGTGTAAGTACGAGAGTTTATCGCTGTGAGCATGTAGAGGGTAAACAAAATATTCTGAATAGCAGCACTGCATGTACTCAGGGCATCTCCTAGTCGAGCACACTCGACTAGTGTTAAGAACAGATTGTGTTAGGTCCGGGTCCGGGTCCGAAGGGTTAAGTGTTTACCTATCAATTCAAGCACCACAAATCTTTTTTAATCCAATAGATAAACCAAATTTGTATTCCTTCAAGGGTTTGACAATAGAGAAAGAAATTTGTATCTAATGTCTATCTAGCTTCTTCTGCAGTTTGCTCACACACAAGACTAAAGAACAGGATTAATCATTGATAACAAATGAAGGTGAAGATATGAAATTTGAAAATAACTTAGGCTATAAGGCCCACAATTGGCGTGGAAAATAAGCAATTACTATGCCTATAACTTTTAGAGTCAGAATCGAGTATCAATATCTGGGACTCCGCTGCTGATAAACTGGATTTATGGAGCTGTACCTTTTATACATATTTCTGTGTTGTACTGTATGTATGTATTTTTTTCACCTTCACATGGAAGGTTAAGGGACAGTTACAATGAATTCTTTCAGATTTAAGTTGTTAACAGCTAGCAATAAACATCAATAAAGGGAGAAAGAGCCGAGGCACGCACTGAGGGAATCCTTTAACGCATAATTCACAAAGTGGATTTTAATTAAAAATACTCATGCAAACCTTAGCTATTTTAATTGAAGCTTAATGACGTCATGGCAGGGTCTCTGGCCGACAATTCGGTGGAAGGGGAACCCGAGAAACACATCCGCGAATAGGAATGAGAACGAGAATGAGACTGAGACTGAGACTGAAACGGGAATTGCGACTGAGAATGGGAACTGTAATTAAGCGTGCCAGTTAACTTGAGTTGTCTTTAAGCTTACACGTTTCTGTCATGCAAAGGAGTTCATAAAAGCGAATGTACTGGTTGATAGCCGCCATTAGAGAAGAAGAAGACACAACACGCCAGAAGACGGAAAACTAATTGAACGATATTCACTGAGTTCTTTAGATGCATATTTAAAAAAATATGGGTATGATAGCCTCATAGGAATATTTAACTTCGTGATCCTATGCAGACTGCAATTGAAAATGGTTAAGGCATTTTCTGATTGCGCGTTTTAATTAGGCATTTCGTGATTATAACCTTGTTCAGCGGGCACCTGGGATCCGGCTCCGGACTCTCGACTTCCAAGTTCGGACTCCGAACATCGAACTTTCTCCTCTGAAGTCGCAACTGGTGCAAAACGCAGTGAAGCGTGCAAGAGTAGCATCTTCTTCTGTCTGCTTTTGAACTGCAAAAAGGGACTGAGTTAATGTTCTTCTGACAAATTGTTTGCTTCCTCCCACTCCCCGCCTCCATTTGCTAGCATTCCCGCTGTCGGCTCCCGGTTATCAATTGCCCAGTCGGAGCCAATGACAAAAATTGTGAACACATAGTAAGCTGATTAGAGTCCAAATAGATGTGAGCCGTGCAATTTTGGCATTTAATGGGGCTGCCAAGTTAATGAGACTTAATGTTATGATTTCAATTAAGTAGTATCAGCAAGCGGACACTCCCTGCGCGCTTCATGGAGCAATATAACTGCATTTGCACACACACCCCCGTGTTATGCAATTATCTATACGTATTGTCCATTTCCACGAAAACTTTACTGCGCACCCCTCCCCTTTCCATCACCCCTCTTTTCCTCCTTAAGGCGGACGAAACAACCCAAAACCATATCAGAAGGGTAGATATGATAGAGCTGTCGGCAAGTAGCGCTCTTTATGTATATTAAGTATACGTATGGCTAACAAAAAATTAATTATTCGACAGGCGAAAAGGCCACGGGTGTTGCTGGCCATGGCTGACTTTGACAGGCGACGCTATTTTTGGGGCCAGGCCCTATGCCTGCCCCACAGTGTGGTAGGTGGCACCCAGTCGTAGCTTCTTTTGCAGCTGCCGCTGCTGCTTACTGTTGTTTGACCTAACAACGCGTTGCCTGTCGACTGTTTATGTGGCTGGCGGCTGCTTTGTTTAAACTTGTGTGCAAAACTTTAACAACAACAGCAGCAACAACAACAACTACAACAACAACAACAACAACAACAACAATGGCAATAACAATAACAACAATGCTAAAATGCCATCATTACCAAGCGACAAAAGTTGGTCCTTTTACTGCTGCCAGCAGCAACAGCAGCAACAGCAGCAACAGCAGCAACAGCAGCAACAGCAGCTGCAGCAGAAGCTGCTGCAGTAACCACTGAAGCCACAGCAGCAGTAACAATGGCAGCCGCCGACGGCAATGTGAAGGACTCCTTGACTCTTCCGTATAGGCAAATGAAGTGAACGGCTCCTGCAGCGCCGCTCCTGTTGCTGTTCAAATATAAAATACACACATAAAAAATATAAATAAGAATAAAAACAAGTGTGCGAAGGAAGATTGGGCCGGACTGCGACATGCCCTCGTAAGGAAAACAATTGGATATGTTTCAAGCCCGGCAATGTACATTTAAAGTGTAAATGACCTTAATGTGTAACGACCTTAATAAACGAGGTATTTCGGAAAAAATCAGATATTGAAAACAGATAGCCAGACGGGCAGGGCCAGGTCGAATCTGTTGGGATCCTAGTCTAGAATAGTCGCCCTCTTCTTGACTAAGTTCATATACCCTGTTTACCCACTAACAATGGGTGCGTCGAAAGGACAAAAACTATGCGTACAATGGGAGCAAACAAAAGGCGCGTATTCGCACACGGTCACAGTGTCAGAGAAAAGTTTGTGCCCACCGCTGACAATAGAAATGCGTTCAGAAAAGTGTTTTTTGGTACGATGCATGAGTTTTCCATTTGATTTCCGTTTGCCCCACTATTTTCACACCAGCACTTGGAGTAGGAGTTGACGCAGGAGCAGCAGGACTCTCTGTGGGCTCAGTTAGGACCCATGCAGCGTATGCTTGTGCACAAAAGGATTAAGTTCGGTCGCTCCTCCCCTTCTTTCGATCGTGTGTATTGTGTGAAATGGCTTCATTTGCGTTTTGTAATGATATGGGAGTATATGGGGTCGAAGCATTGCCACTGCCCAAGCACTCCACTCATGCTCGAAGGTACAGTGGACATAAACACTTGTGCTGAACTCAATATTTATTTACATTTGCTACACTGTGCTTTTTGGCCTATGGTTATGGCCTGTCTTCTACAAAATAATTATACTAGTTATACTAGAAGCAAACACAGAGTTAAATGCAATGATATATAATGTGTGCAAAATAGAGAAGTTCTATCATACAAATTTGGGAAGTATCTAGACACTATATCTTTCCCTCGCGCTCCTCCCCTTTCTGTCTTTCTTTTCTTGGTAGACAGCTTAACCTGAGGTGAACTCAAAATATCTTCATCGCTCTTACAAGCAATTTCTTGCAGTGTATTTTGTGTTCTCATAAAAGCAAGTTTTTTTTTTATTTGTTTTCTAAGTTTATTTTAGGATTTGATGTTGGCCAAATTCAATAGGTTAACTTTTTGCGGCTCGTGGCTTTACCGTTGACATTATGATGCAAATGCCAATGGCTGACTGGGCCTCAGGAGTCAAATATTGGAATTTAGTTAACCTCTTTGTGGTTCAATTCAATTAAAGCCAAACGATAGTGCGAGCTACGTTCGATTAGTTAATACTTTGCACATAAATCTTCATTTGGCGGCTGCAATTAAAAATTATCTTTAATTGGCGCGTGCAAATGGTTGCAAGGAAGGACTGGTGGGAGGGTTATGGGAGGCGGAGGCGGAGGCGGAGGCGGAGGGCCAGCAAGGTCCTGGTTGCTTGAACTTTTATACGTCTTATCGCTGATATTTGGGAACAAATCGTGCTATGCTGCATAGTGCTCGGCACACCTGCCGTTTGACTTTTGAAAGGCAACCCAGGAGCGCACACACACACACACACATATATATATATATACATATATATATATACAAGCTAAAGGGGGATACATGGAAGCAAGTGGCGCGGAGAACGGAGCAAAAATGTAATTCGGATTTAATTGCCTGTTAACACGCACTCGCGCACAGCGGGCAACAGCAACGGCAACAGCTCGTAAAAAGCGCACAAAAAGTGGCAGCCAGGTAACCCGGCTAAATGGGTAAGAAGGTGGGCAGGGACACCGACAGCGACAGCGACAGCAATGAGTTAAAACAAGAGGAAACAGTTAAGCGCGGCACTCACAAAATGAACAGCTCGTAATTTAAGCAGCAAATTGTAGGATACTCTTTTGGTATGTTCGGCTTGTTTAGCTGGCTGAAGGACCGCACTGTGGTTTACCTGCCCAAACAAGGGGGTAAATGCACTTTTCGACTTTCCTCTGCGCCCAGCTGATAATGTTCGCAATGTTTTGAATAACTGTTCGAAGCAACCGAATTTATAGGAAAAGGAGAAAAAAAGAAGAGAAAAGGGGGAAAAAGGGAAATAATATCTGACTTTAATCAGACAGCAGACAGGAGCAGGTGGGACGTTCGCAGCTCCAGTCGAAAGAAGTGAACGAAGTGCCGATGTGGCCAGAAGCCGTAGATAGGCTCCGTGATATGCGGCAACCGACATTCATTACGACATAAATTCGTTTAGTTGCTGTCCGCCGGAGCATTCCGACAGACTGAAACTGGCGCAAGCACCGGCACCGATAAGGCACACCGCACTCCGACACCCAATCCGAGGACCAACACCCACAACAGCTCTGGCGAAGACTTGTTTCTCCTGTGGTTCTGCCCTGCTTTCGCTGGGTAAACGGGGCATATTGAGTTGACGGAAATGTGTGTAGCGGAAATAACTTCTAATGCATTTCTGATCGGCACAAAGATCTCAGACGTTCTATTGATATACTCACATATATTCAATATATTCTTATACATTACACTTCAGGATTTTTTTTTTCAATATTAGAACAAAAGGTATAGAAACTACAAATTTGTTACACTCTTAAAATATCTGCAAATTGAAATACCTCTATTATTCGAGTTTTATTAATTAGCCTAATATTCAGACTGCAGTTCTTCTACGCGCTTCTCAGTCGCTTATGAAATTGCGACACGCATAATGCAACGTTGCATACGTCAATGGGCAAGTCGAGTTGGCAGCTCACATTTGATACTCGTATTGCTATATGTGGTGTATGTACAGTTACTCTCACACATTCTATAACTCCCAGCTGAAGTATTTCAAGCAAACGATGTGCTATCGCTTGCTTGGATGGCGTACTACATTGTCTGTTTGCATGCAAATAAATTAAAGTCACGAAAGGGTATACCCGCGCTTTACTACCTTCACCACCACCATCATCATCATCATCATCATCATCATCATCATCATCATCATCATCACCGTCATCAGCAAAGGTAGCAGCAGCTCCCCTGCAGAATGGCAAAACGGCTTAAGCACTCATCCTACCCTTCACCTTCTGGCCGTTTAGCTGTCAGCTGCAATGCGGAGCTTGCGATACAAGCGTATTTAATAACTTAATAAATGCATTATACGTATTACGTATAATGTATTACGTATTCGCCCCATCGGCATGTGATGGCAGCAAGAAAATACGCTGACAGCAGGCGAGGAGAAACCTCTGTGAACGTTATTTTATACGCATATGTGTGTGCGTGTGTGCCCCTTGTTTGTAGTTGCTTAATTTGGATGTTGCACTGCGCCTTTGCTCTGGACTGCAGATTGATGAGCCTTGCTGCACATGGAAAGCGGAAAGAGAATCCACTTGCAAAATTCAGATTCAAAAATGAATTTCAAGAGCCTCCAAGGGCTTAAGCTTGAAGTAGTTTACGTCATTGCTCGAATATCATTTAGAATCCTGAATGTTATCAATATCAGATTAAAAATGTATTGCAAGAGCCTCCAAAGGCTTAAGCTTGAAGTAGTTTTCGTCCTGGCTCAGATTTCCCTCACAATCTTGAAAATGATTATTAATATAATGAGGTCAAAACTTATGAGAAGTTTTATGACCAATTTCACAATAAATTCATTTTAAAATAACAATTTCCCAACATCTTAATCAAAATTGTATCGATCTACGTGGTCCTCAACATTTCTTCTGCACCTTAAACTAGGACATGCTATACAATTTATCATACTTGGATATATGGGCAGTGCAAACGAAGAGTAGGATTTCTGTATAGCTCAAGATAGTAGCATAAATTATAGTTGTTGCATCTCGCTTTAAAGGCAAGAGAACTGCCAGAGACAAAGCGAAGAAGGCAACGGACGCGCGGATGGTCGGAAGTAGATCGGTACAGGGAATGAAAGGGCACACTT
Organism: Drosophila pseudotalamancana; assembly: GCA_037075185.1. NCBI lineage: Eukaryota > Metazoa > Arthropoda > Insecta > Diptera > Drosophilidae > Drosophila > Drosophila pseudotalamancana. Next base: position 85,207 of record JBAMCK010000166.1, read on the forward strand.
TCGAGGACACAAGACAAGGACTAAGGAATATGCGGCGTGCATCTCTAACGGTTGACAGCATAAAACAGTTTTACGTAATTGGCCACTCAAAAGTCGGTTAAGACAATGACATACTGACACGCACACACAAACAAACATATTGTGTGTGCTTAACTGTGTGTGCAGCAGGAGGAGGCATGGCTACACTTTGCACCGTGTTGCACGGCATGTGCAACAGCAATAGCAACGAATATGACATGGGTATTTTGTAAACAAATGAAACAATTAATTAGATTCCATGTTTGAGGGAAATCCTATTAGCTTGAACGGTGTGTCGCAGCACTTTCATGCATACTTAATTTGTCAGCATGTTCGAAGCTTACACACACACATACACACACACACACACTTTGGCCAACTGTTGCTCTTCGGAGTGGTCCTGGGCTTTAACTGTCCGTGCGGCTGCAGAGCTGTTTAAAAAATTAATGGCCTGTGGCATGTGCTGCCCGAAGGTGTTTTCCATTTAAATTTTAAGACAAGCGCCACTTACAGTTGAGTTATGCGTTAAAATTTCAACTACTTGATATCCCTATATGCACACGCATAAGTCACGCCACTTTTGTCTGTTGATAAGGTGAAAAGGGAACAGCAGCAGAGAGCCCGGACCGTCACCCAAACACACCCCCACATCCAGACACAGACTCTCTTGCAGGACCTGGTTGAAACCCCATCGGCGGCAACAGCCACCAGACGTCGCCGTGGAAAGTTTCCGTAGGGTTATTTCTATGCATGGGTGTACTGGTAGGGTAATTAGAAAATTTTATGCGATTACTACTTGTGCTTGTTTAACATTTTGGGCAACATCCTTCCATCCTTTGGCATACTCACACACATGCTTACCATGTGAAAAAAGGAACAACATGCAACTGCGCCAATGATGCGAAGTGAAGTACAAAAGCGGCTTTTAGAATATTAATGGAATACTAAATACGTATAACGTGTAAAGTGGCATACTCGCCTCCTCACACACACACACACACACACACACACACACACCTACACACTGACATATTTGTATGAATGTGTGCGAGGGGTGGCAAAAAACTTGGGGCATGCGACAACTTTAACTAATTATCATTATCCTTCTCGTCAGATAACTCCTTTTGAAGAAAATGTCTGCAACTCGTAAATATATAAATTTGCTGTCTTCATGACTGACATTTGATTGCCTGAAAGGTAAGGGAAAGCAAGGAATAATTTAAAGAAAAGCTACGTTGCACAACGGATTGCCAAACACATTTCATGTGTTTTCTTTTCATTGATGGGGCAAAGGTCTCAAGGGTATTATTTAAAGTAAAGTATCTGTTAGTCGGTCATTATGTTTATAAGTAAACTTCGCCAAGCTGTACTATACTGCTACTTCTATAAAACACACGTATGTAACGGGCTTAAATCAAATTAAGATACAAATGTGCATATGTATATTTATAATCAAATAAGTTATTTCATCAAAAAAAAAAGCACTGCAGGTAAGCGCATTAAAAGCTTCGGCAGTTTCAATTAATGTTTTCGTTACACAATTGGGGCATCTCGATATTCAATACAAATCACTCATTAGTTCAGGAATAGGAATGATGACACAGAGTGGTACAATTTAAATTATGGCAGGTGCTCGAAATTGTAAGTTTGTGCGTTTTCCATATAATGACTGCAGATTGCATTGTTCTCTGCATACATTGATTTGCATTACATGCAAATAAAGCTATTCGATTGTACTTTAGCGTTAAATACTTACGTGGAATTTGCTATGGATAATTAACAAATATTTGCTTTTTAAATCACATAATCCATTTATTTCTAATTCATCATCATAGTAGTTAAGAGGAATCTTTTAACCAGATTTTATTTTATTGTTATACTTAAAAAAGAGTATTGCGCAGCCGGTAGAAATCGACTACAAATTTCACACCGTTTGTATTTGGCGTCAAAAGACTTTTCCGTTACGTGCTACTAGACTCATTGCTTCTAGAGCTTTTTTGAACAGACGTTAAGCTTACTTTCACTCAAATTGTACCAAGACTATAAATTCAGCTCAAAAAGTGACTCAATTCACACTCAAATTCTCTAAACGAACTAGCCTGCGAATGAAATTTCGTGTGCGCTACCTTTACCTTCGGCTCCTCGTCGGCAAGTCGCACAATTTATTTTTCACACGACCTCAGAGCCTGGCCGTATGCTTGGCGCTGCATTCGCTTAGACGCACCCACAAAGCACTTCAAATGCCATTGAATTCAATTGAAGTGGTGCTAGAAGGCGTTAACAAACGAAGCGCTCGGCTTGAGTCGTTGTGTTGCTGCTCGTTGCTGGCAGTGTTTTGAGTGAGTTTGCTGTAAAAAGTGCGCAAAATCCTTGTCGTCGAATAAAAAAACTGTACGCTCAGCCAATTGCAAGAGGCAAGTTTTTTGATTGCTTTGTTATTCGATTTTCTAATGCATATATACTTTATTTTTTTTGTTTATTATTATGCATTTATTTTTAAATATATATAAATGTATATTTATGATATGGTTTCCATATGTTTATATATTTATATTTATTATATATATGTATATATATATATATATATATTTTTTTTTTTCATAAACTTATCGTGCAAAAAAAAAGACATCTACTTTTCTAACAACGATTATTACAAATACACTCGTTAATTTCCTTTTAAAAGCATTTTGTTAAAAATGTTTTATATACTCTGATGGCATACATACAATTGCATATATATGCATATATTTATATATATGCGTATTTAACGTCATTTTTTCAACATCCTATCAAAATTCATTTTTCTACATATAGCTCTTATAGTTCATTGAATGATATTTCATTGTCTTCGTATTGTGATTCATATAAGTGTACCGATGTTTATTGTTAGCAAGCAACAATTACAAACGTATATTTTATATTTTTTTTTTATATTTTGTATGAATTTACCATTTATCATATTACCAACTTATGCTGTTTACTATATACATAAGCTTTTTAACAATAACATTTACATACTTATTAAGCCCTTCTGCATAGACAGATCTATCTGTTTTTCAACGCTCATATTGAAATACATTTATATAAATAGATACATCGCTCAAATTTTTGGACGATCCCGATACATGGAAAATAATGTTTATTCACTTAAGCTCAAGCTGAAACATATATAGTACGATAATTATTTAAGTAATACATCCGGGTGTTATCTCCCATCGGAAGTTTATATCAGTTGAATTGGACTGCAATGATGAAATGTGGGATACGATTCAAAAATTGAAATCTATTTCTGGTCCTTTTTGGTCAAAAAGAGGCACCTCTCCATTTTGATTGGGCAAAGAATACTCTTATGATGCAACTGTTCTTGTAAGTTAAATCTCGATCTTACAGTTAACTAATAGTCTTAAATTTATGGATAGTATTACTTATTTGTAGACTTCGTATGTTGATATTTTAACCGCATATACACAAAGTGCAAGTGCAAGAAGCTCTCGATTTTGTTCTCGTGTCAGTATCCAGACATATATCTATATGTTTTTTATATATAAACTGTGCTTGTAAATTAGATCTCGTTCTTTCAGTTATATATAATATATATATATATACATATATATACATGTATATATATAGAATAGTATGGTAAAAGGGGTAGTCAACTGATTACTGAAAATATCTGTATAGCTTAAGATACACTCTTTTAATTGAAAACGTATTTTATTAGTTGATTTAATCTGGCAATATAATGTTGTATATTTTAAACAGAACGAACAACGGTATATCGCTTTAAATAGGTATGGCATCAGGCCTATTTTTCAGATTACACATACATATGTATGTTTATATTAATAAATATATATATATATATATATATATATACATATATATATATATATATATATATATTTATTATGTTATTCGTATATTATAGCGGATATTTATGTTTTGTTTTGCTTTATTGTGGAACATAGTCATAGGGCTGTCTATATAATAATTATGATCTTAATGTATACCTCTATGTTTAAGTTTTCATTTTATAGCTATAGGCCTTTCAGTAAGTATTTAATACAAACCAATGCTAATATTTGCGTCGTTGTTTAAGTTAAATATTTGTTGCAAATAATTATTTTGCATTTTGCATGGTTGGAAGTTATTTTATGGGCAACAGACTTCGACATACATATGTGTATATGCGCATGTATTACTGTTTGTGTATGTGTGTGTGTGTATGTGAATTTCCATGTGGCTATGTGTGCATCTATATAAACACATATTTATGTATGTTTATTTTTATTTGTATGTACAATGCACGTGTGCGTGTGTGCAGGTCTGTGTATGTATTGCACAGATACGAGTGTGTTGCTTGCATATCTATAGCAATTATAATGCGCCATGCCCTACATATAATCTATAATTATGTTTGCACATCTATATGATATATACTAGTGGCGATATAAAGTGACTTTCCTATAAGAAGTGTCTAGATGCATCAGTGGCTAGATTCACACCTGTCCGGATTAACTTATCATCTGCAAACCGTGGAGTCGTCTCCGGCGCAAATCGAGTGGGGAGAGGCCAGGAAGAGTTTGCCATTGTAGCAGGCGCACAGCTGAAAGACCCGATGCATGTGATCCCGACTCTGGGCAGATCCCATTATCGGCGGCTGTACGGTGCGCAAATTGGGCATAATAATTTTGGAGGACTCCAACCGAAGCTGTGGCATGTGGCATTTAAGTGGAGCGGAAAAAAGGAATTTTGCATTGCATTTGTTCTATTCCAATAGTAAGGCCAAATCTGGCCTCAGACTGCTTCAATAGATTTAGATTCTAGGAATATAAATACTTACGCTGCCATCCAGTGCTCGCAACTTGACATCTTCCAAAGCCATCAGCTCGATGCCCCCGGCCCGTGACTGCAAGTTGATATCTTTTGCGGCCGTAATCTCCAATTCACGTGTAGGCGACTCCAGTCTGAAATTACCTCAACAATTTAAGTATTCAAAGCGGACGACAAAGGCTAATAATGGAAAGCTATAGGTAGATAGATAGTGTCTCGGGTTAAAAGGTCTAGAGGCGACATATTCCAAGTATATCTGACTAGTTTATAGAATAAGTTGTGCTATGTTGACTTTGCTTTGCACCTGGAGAACCTCAGTGGGTAACTTTTGTGGTAATCCCAAAAGGTTCAGTATAGGCTTAATTTGAAGCGAGTTTCTAGTTTTCAAGATTCCTAAGGTCAACGTGCTTATACATATAAACACACATCTCTAAATATATTACTGTTTTTTTTTCTGCCATACGGGCTGAGCGAAGGATTAGTAAACGACGTACAGTCAACCATATTTCAAAACGAATTTTAAAATTTGTAGAAAGTAGCTGACCAGGAAACTCGATAAGTATTTATTGAGAGTTTATACGGGCTTCATTCAGATCCGGCGGTACATTAATTGTATTGAAACCATTTGAATTTCACTAATTTGATAATATAGGTTTTCAGTCAAATGGTGTCCGCACAGCGGACAATTTCAAACATGTCATTGGAAAAATAAAAAAAAAAACCCATTGGCCATCAGCAAATTTGTCAATATAAACGTTATTACAAGCATCGCTATACTGTTAATGGTCCGTACACACATTTACAACTTCACCACCATCCGAAACAGGAGGAGTTATCACCACAATATTTCAATATAGACCAACCAAAAAAAAAAATAAACAGGAAAAAAATCAATGCCTGGAAGCGCTTTTCAATTCAGTCCTCGCCGCCGATGCCGATTTCAATGGCGATCCATCGCATCTCTTTTTATGAGTATGTGTGTACGCGCATGCATGCGTGTGTCTGTGTGTGTATGTGTGTGTGTGTGTGTGTGTGTGCGCGCACGGCCGTATGTAAATATTTTTGCTCTTCAACGAGCTACATGCCAACACCTCTCACGAGTGTCAGCGTTTTGTGTTTGTTGTTGTTGGTGACGTTGTTGTTGCCGTTAAGGTGATGGCGACGTTGACATACACAGTTAAGCAGCAACAGCGAGCGGTCGGCTCGAAGAGTGTGGGGGGAGCTTTTTGTTTGTTTGTTTTTAATTTTTTATTTCTGTGATTTCGCGGTGCCCGATTAATGTGTTTGGTGTGCGCACACCCATATGTACATGATTACACGCGTGAATGTGTGTGTGTACTGCTGAATGCGAGATGTGTGTTATATGGATTCCACAAAATTTATAATTGTTCCTGAATTTCAGTACTGCGATAAATTTCGCTGTGGCATTCCAGTAGCTCAACACTTGCAATTGTATTATCACTGCTTGATATAATGACTTCTTATTGAAATGTGTGATGCATTGAAGCCTGTCATTATGTAAGTGCGACGGAGATGAATCTTTTTTGTAGTCGTGCATGCAGACAATCGAGACAATAATTTTTCTCCACTGTCTGCCATTCAGTTCTTTCATTCACGATAAATACAATTTAAATCAACATCCAACTACTTAGTCATAGCGCTTAGAAGACTGATTAACACAAGGCTGGGATTTCAGCCCGTAAGCCACCTTTTTTTTTCATGGAATGGTGCTGACTAATGATCCACTTATCTAAAATACGACTGTCAGGGTATTTAAAATTCCGCAGGCTGTTTCTGCCGCTGCTTTTCATTCATTTTAATTGGCTCTGACTGCATTTATAACGGGCTACCTTTAATTGATTAAATTATGTTGACAAATATAGAGTCAAACGTGGACATTTATGTATTTATTGCATATTACCTTTATTGCATTTTATATTAAATAATTTCATAAATCAATTATGATCCTCGTCTGACTCTCAATTATTCCCCTCTGAACTATTTAAAGCGCCCTGTGAATTGTCAACTAATTATTTCAGATGATGTTTTAGCTTGACTCAGTTCATCTGTTATTAGTTATATGGTTATTTTCAATAGTGTAAAACGATCGGAACCGCTTGATCTAGTTGAAGATGAACCTATCGAATATGTATATGATATGACAAGCGATCGGAATTGCAGGAACTATTTCATCTTTAACTTATCAATCTAAATCATGTTTACTTTCGAGTTGGTTTTAGGAAGTCCCACCAAAATATATGTTATATCTGGAACTTACTTGAGTTCTCGGCCTGGCTCGGCACGTACATGGGGTGTTTGAATGGACTCCCGGAAGACGGCGCCACCCTCTCCCTCGATGCGGAGCGAGTGGGCTCCGATTGAGACTCGATTCCGTGTTACCGAAAATAAATTCCGTCCGTTGGTATCGTTGATGTGAAATCCTGATGACAGACACTCAAACTTATCGTGGCCCAAGAATAAATGATTCTCGAGCGCTCCTTTTGGGTCACGTGTATTGATTGTAAAATTACGTGCGGATTCTGTTGATGAAGGCGTTGGAGACGGTGCACCGAGAACAAATTTATACAGTATATTTGGAAAAGATGTAAGCATGTACAATATGTATGTTTTATATTTTATTTTTTATACCCCAAACCCATTAAAAATGGGTAAACAGGGTATAATGTTTTTGTGAAAATGTTTTTAACTGGCTGAAGGAAGCGTGGCGGACCCTACAAAGTGCATACATTCTTGATCAACAGCCGAGTCGATTGAGCCATGTCTGCCTGTCCGTGCGTCCGTCTGGCCATCTGCGCGTCGACCTCAGCAACTACAAAAGCTAGAGACTTGATTTGAGCTAAGAAATGTATACCTATTTTAGGGTAATTAACATACTCCAAAAATGTAATTAAGATCGGACAAGAACAAAAAATGTTATAGCCGCGCAATGTATGCCCTCTGTAGTACAATATTAGTCGCGAGAGGCGTGCATTTTCATAGTGCATAGGGGTTCAAATTAACACAAACCAGAAATAAACAAATACTATGCAAGTGCGGCTAGGAGATACTCCGGGCGCGCAGAAAACGAATTGGATTAAAAATGTTGGAAATAATTATCATGAACATATTTTTAAAATATTCGATTTAATATCTTGTACTGACAAACAGAAAGAAGTGGCTGTCCTCCTATCCAGATCAAGAATATACATATATCTGGTTGTATTGAACAGCGAACTATTATATCTGTTTTGACACATATTTAATGGGTTTTGCAAGAATGTTTAGATGTCACAGAGGAGAGCAAAAATTAAGGTGTTCGCTAAAAAACGGTTTTGAAATGCCACAAATAGAATTTGACCCTAATCAGACAATGTGGCCAGTTCACACAGTATTCACCTTCCTGGGACTTTTTTTCCGTTTATTTTTGCACAGATTTTTAATGTTTTACCGTATCTTGCGGTCCATCACGCACCTGCTGATTATCTGTAATTGTATATCACTTGATTGCTGCTGTTTCAGCAGTAACAGGTGCGATCCCATTCCATAAGATACCACCTCCGTTTGTCTGTTAGCCTGCACAGGATGTAGATGTGTGTGATATTATGCATACATCGCCGCATATGTGTATGAGTGTACACACAAGTGTGTGGACGCTCGACATTCGCGTTGTGCTTCTCCTATCTGCGAATCATCTGATTTATGGCCCAAATGACAGAGTGACACATTGTAGGGACAGGGACAGGTGGAACTTAAGGGCAGTTACCTTTGCAGAGGAGTAGAGGCTTACAAATTAGCCTAGTTGGATAGGATTCAGTGGGCGAAAGTGAGTATACTCTGTTCTCAGAGCAGAGGGAGTATATAGGAAATCAGTAATTATTATCCTTTTCCAAGATTATGCGGTAGCTTCACCGAATTTTCAAACTAAATTATATGTTGTGCCACATATGGGACTGGGGATCAAAAAACACTATAGTCCAACTTTTCTTACCAATGGATATCGGTTGTCCGGGGCGGGAGCGTATTGTCGAGGCCCGGAGCATATCCATAACGACCGCCTGCCCGGTGAGTTGGATGCCCCCAGGAACAATCTTGAGTAGACCCATGCCGTCCTGAAATAAAAGTGGCGTTTGCTTGAATTGTATGTCCAATGGGCAGTGGGTTAGCTGCCTCTTTACTTACAATTGAGAACTCCATCACCTTGAGAATCCAGAGTGTGAGGACCAAGTTAGTTACGATAAGAAGCATTAGCAGTAGGAGCAATGTGTAAAGACATTTCTTTCGCCAACCGATCAGCCCGAGGTACGTCTCGATGCCATCGACGAGTCCTGCCGGATTCTGCCTTTTGCCACCTGCTCCCACCGTCGATCCCTTTGCCCCTGCCACAATGCTCCGAGTTCCTCTCCCCGCTGCTGGCCTTGTCGTCATTATGGTGGCCGTCTTGGTGGAAGTGGAGCTGGAGGCGATTGCACTTCGAGAGCCACCTTCGCCGGCATTACCGCGGGTCAAAATGCTTGTGTGTACGGGCTTGCTTTTCCGCATCTGCTTGGGCGTTGGCCCTGCCCCCGGCTCTGCCCTCAGGTTGAGGTGTCCGCTCCCACCCGCTGGCATTGGCATTGTAGTTGCTCTACAAGTTCCGACTTGGGAGCTGCCACTAGGCAGCATCGCTATCCATTGGTTTTCCTTTCCACCTTGCCGCTGCATTTTCCTCTATTTTTCTTACTTCAAGGATCTGCTTCTATTCTCTCTGTGCTCTGCGCCCACCATATCAAAAACATGGCCGACTTATTAACTTATTGAAAGCTAATTAAATTGTTCTTCATATTCATTTATTTCATTTTATAGTCAAGAATCTGTAGAAAAACAATTGTGGAAAATCAAGTTTAAAAATCAAATGTATAAACTATTTATTTTTATTTATTATTATCTTTATACCCCGAATCCATTAAAAATGAGTAAACAGGGTATAATGTTTTAGTGAGTATGTTAGTAACAGGCAGAAGCAGGCGGAGCCGACTCCATAAAGCATATATATTTGATCAGAATCAACAGCTAAGGCGATTGAGCCATTTCCGTCTGTCTGTCTGTCTGTCTGTCTGTCTGTTTGTATGTCCGTATATATGAGCGAGTTGATCTCAGCAAAAGACTTAAAATTGTACATGTAGCTTCTCCTATAGCACAGAAATATCAAGTTTCTTTTCGATTATCGATAACTCTTATAGTTTTCTTGATAACACCTTTTAGTTTTTTCGAACATATCTCCTATATCTATATACAAGAGATAGAATATAAAACTTACTATATATATTCTGCCAAAGGAGACACACATTTTGGATACACCGGATTTTGGATACCTTCAATCGTGTCAGATTTATTGGGGAGCAAATTAATTTTGCATTTTAAGATATGGAAAGTTGCACTTCGAAAGTTATACGCAATTAAAGCATAAAACAAGTTTTATCAAGATCGGATATTATTTTTTTCAATTATTCGCCTTTTAAAAATCTTATCAATCAAATCAAATCAAATCTCGAATAACGGAAAAAATATTCGCCTACATATATGTACATACATATATTAATGTATGACTTATTATCTACTAGTCAAAATGTGCACATCGTAATACTTTCGAAAGATGGAGTTATTTATTTGATCTTTAATTGTACGTTGATTGAATGATTTTGATCTGACGTTTAAGAGTCAGATCAAAAAAGGAGGGATTTGTCATCTAAAATAAAGTCATATATATTTATAAATACCGGATAACTCTTCCGCACATGGAAACATTATGAGTGTCTGTATGCAAAGTGTGCCACTGACAGAAAGGTGAACTGCGATTAAATTACGGACTTCGCTTCTATCTTTGATGGAGCACCTGTGTTGCCAGTTCCACGTGTCGATGGATTTACATCTGTTACATCAGTCGTTGGCTTCACACGCGCAATTGTTAAATTATGCATTACTGCATATAAAAGTATGCACTTGTACATTCAGATAGATAGAGTGAGAGAGATTTGAGTGCGATATATATAGATAATATATATATGTATATATATGTATGTGCATAGTGTGATGCATACAGTTGCATAAGCTTCGCTTCACAAGTAGCAATTTTTTGAATTCGTTAAGTTTCGCTGTCGAAAAAAATAAAACAAAATATATTAAACAGATGCGAACGGGGTAACTAAAACTTACTGACTGTCAAATACTCTGTTTACAGTTCAAACCTCCTACACACATATTCTCAAAAACATTAAACCCTAAAAATGGACAAACAGGGTGCACTGTACACAAAAATATCTTTGGGCAAAAGAGGGAGAGAGAAAGTGTGGAATGCTGTAAAGGTATAGTAGCTTTATCTTTTTATATCCATCTCTTTTTCGCATTGCGAAGAGCATGTGCAAATAGGCCAACTTTCATTAACCCGACTCCAAGTATTAATTGTAATTGTCTAAAGAACACTTGTGCAGATTAGCTAGCTCTCAAGTCAATTAAAAATAAACCAGAAGTGGAAATATTCTAAATTTAGAAAATGTGTGAATATGTTTTTGTTCCACACGGATTTTCATGGCCATTGCGAGAATACAGCGTGAGTAATGAAAAAAACACATTTTTCTCCGCTCTATAAAAATAAAGAATTAAATGTATTTGAATTTTCATTTTCTTTCGCTAGAAAAATTTGATATAGGGCTATTTTATGGTGTATGGAAGCACACCTGAATTCTGTTGCTTATTCCTAGGCCCTAGTATCGAAAACGTAGTTCTCGAGACTTATGTATATATAGCATATGTATAAGTCATCTTATTGTAAAAGATATAACATGTATTCGAAATGTAAGAGATATATATAACAGAGAAAGAGACAGAGACAGAGACAGAGAGGGCTTGTTTATTTAGTGCAGTTAGCTAAATAATTGTTTATAGAATCTTTAAGTAAATAAAATAATAAGTGCCAAATGTTGTAAGCAATTTGAAATAAATGGTCAATTAGAATTGCCTTTGAAGTTTTTGCAGTTGATTCACTATTAAGAAATATTTATCTAAAATTTGTTTGCCTTATAAACTTATTTAACTAGATGGGTACTATATATACCTTTCCACGAGTAATACGGGATGGAGATGAATCGAATCAATTCAATTACTGACAAAGAATCACGTAAAAAAACATTTTTGGTGTTTTGACCCAATCCCAACTGGGGTCTATGCCGAATCTGCATGGTCTTATTATTAACTGTTATTAAGTACTCAGTGATTGATATCAATCATATTGATTTTCTGACAGATCAGCTGTTTTAAAAATATGCCTTAAATCTGTAGCTGTATTATGATATGGTATGAAAATATTGTCTCGTAGCCAACAGAGTTAAATTAATTATTTGGTTGAGGTGTTATTAAAAAGCTATATTTAAGTTTTTAAAATTTGTTCACTGATGAGTACATTTAAAACACGAAATAAATTATAAGCTAAGAAGTCGATGGCGACAGTCTAGAAAACTGTTTTGGAAACTCAATGAAATTTTCTTCGTTGGCAGGAAAAGGAAGTAACGAGTTACGAACTGCTTGCAATTGCAGACCTTATGTGTGGGTTAGGATAATATGGGGGCATGCACAAAACATTTTCATTACACACACACCTACAGAGTCATAATCTCAAAAAAGAACTCGGACAAGCAGTCAGGACTACTGCCCTAATGGAGGTCGGGGAACGTGCTCCTGGAACCCGAATGCAAATACCCACCGAGTTGATTTAGTATCTGCAGACAGCCGGTTATTACACGCACTCGAATGGCGAGCAAAAGGTTTACTGGGCGGAAATAAGGGACGGCTCCTATATAAGGACAGTAGCCATTAGTTGAAGAGTGGCTGGAGAGGCGACCAACTGGCTGCCTGGGTAGCACGTACGTTCAGTTTTAGTTAAGTTACAGATATAGTTGCCGCTTAGTTAATGTTGCATGTTGCTCATCCTTCTTGCTGCCGCTGCCACTGTTACTGTTACTGCTGTTGTTGTTGTCACACGTTTTTATTGCCCCAAATGCAGCATATGCTCCAAATAATTTGGGTGCAGTGGAAGGGAGTCTTAGATGCCGTTTGCTTCAGTTATCGTATTCAACATATTTTTGAATACTACATACATACATATACGTACGGAAATTTAAAGAATATATATAATATTAAAAAAATTGTCGAATTTTCATTTAATTATTAAGAACTTGAGTATATGCTTACATCTGATATGGATATATGTAGCTATCAGATGTATATTATATATGTATAGACAAGTGTCATTGAACAACTACTTCTTAATTGAATTGGCCTTTGAGAAGTAATATCACTCGAGAATAAAGTTCGATGTGCTAACACCTGTAAAGGTGTGCTTAAGCTTTGCTTATGCAGGGTGTTCGCACGGGCGAATGTACTCGTGAGTGCTTGCCCACACTTTCGGAAACGGAAACTTATATAAAGTTGTTCAAAAGTCCTTGACAATGGGTAATTTAAAGCGAAGCGGGCTTATTTCAGGCGTTATCTGGTGCCAAAATGCAGACTTTTGACCCACCAGCCGAAGGCAGACAGGCATTCGCTTAGCCATGTATACTTAAATAAAAAGTATTGCTTTGTCCTGCTATGAAGCTATCAACAACGGCTAACGTAACGGTGTCTATTTTATCCAATGCAGTTCCAGAGTCCCTGCCTTGCTGGCGAATACGAGTCATATCCTGTAATAGGTTCGCCTCTAGGTTAGCGCCGGAGCTACTTCACGGTGTATTCCTCGCGAATTTCGACGCAGGACTCCGGTGAGTTGCTTTCGTTTCCAGTCAGAAAAACATTTTTATTCATAACACGCGTAAGAACGATAAAACTAAAAATGTTGTGGACACACACCAAATTTCTTCTTTAAAATTTACAAGTTTTTTCCGCTTGCGAATTTAATTTTTCCTTTCCTTTTTTTTCCGAGTAAGTAGTGCAATATTTTTGCACTCTTTAAAAATCTATTTAACTAGATGAAATATAATTTGGGAGCTTGGTAGAACCATATTGTGGTAGATCGGTTCTGAATGATTCACAATTCCTCATACCTTATAATAATTTAAATACAGAAATTATTTAAATGATCATCATGAGAAATTACTTTGATATAGAAATCTGATCTGAATGGCAGTTTGCGGATTAAACCTTAATTAGGAGATATGTATAGTGAAATATAACTTAATTATAGGTGAAATTGATCTTGTTAGTTATATAACCAGTTTACAACACTTACCGTTATATTGGAATTGCTGCCATTCACAATTTCTTTGTTAGTTTTTAATAACAATGTTTATTCAAATTGTTCATTAGTATTTTTAATATACGTTCTGTCATATAAAGTAGATTTACATTTATTAAAAGACATTCAGTGGACGACACTTAATTTTCATTAATGTGAATTTTTATTTGGTTAATTGCACAGAACTTTTATCATCATTTATATTTAAATCAAGGGCAATAAATACAAAAAAAAAACCTTTAACAAGTTATGTTCCAAAAATCTTTAAAAAAAAAATGATCCGAGCTCACAACGAGTCTTAACAAACTAACAATTGCTCGAATGGGCTTCACCTGGCCGCCACTTCCGCGAACTGACGTCGTAAACGTTTGAAAAACAACTGACGGCACGTTTGCTATAGCGGAGCATCAACACCTCCGTGACCGCTGCGGCGGCAGCCAGTGGAAATTGGCACTGGTTGGCAGAGGCGGTTGCCGAGAGGTCGTGCCCACAAAGCTTTTGCCGACTTCTGCCAAAAAGTTTCACTCAAATGTCGGCGCTTATTCGTTTTGATAGATCGTGCCCAGGCGCTGAGCATCGGCTCCATTCGGCAATTCGCCTCGCAGTGCCGGTCTAAGAGACGTTCCGTCTACAAAGCTTTCGGCGAAGGCTGGCCAAAAGTTTCACTCAAGTATCTGTCATTCGGTCGTTTTGGTAGGTCGGCTCCATTCGTAAATGCCCCTTACTGGTTTGTTTACCTTTTGACACATTCAACACGTGGCTTTTTGGCTTTGTTTACCTTTTGTAACTGACTTGTCAGCAAAAGGTAAGTATACCACCTGCAAGTTGAGTTAACTGTTAGTCGCGACCAAAAATTGACCATATAGTATATACATAAACATGGTATTTGAATGGTAGTCTCATATGAAAAACTAGAGAAATAAAGAAAATATGAGTTTTATAGGGTATACCACATACTATGAGAATGTCCCTTTGCAAATAAAGTGAACAGTTGAATTAAGTTTTCGTAAAATAGATAAATTATTAATTTTTGTAATCTCGATGCGTTAGCTTTTTACTTTGTGGAAAAATGGAAAATAAACAGGGTTGGGCTCTGGCCGCTTTTTGCGGGTTAGATTCTGTATCCTTGAGCGTGTTTGCAAATTAAAAGCGTTTTCATCTTTGGCCAGAGTTCATATTTTTGCGCCTTTCATTAAGACCTCTATAGCATGCGTGGCTTGCACACACATTGGTCCTTTTAATTGTTTCTTCCAACAGCTGCTGAAGGGCCTTAGGGCCCCAGATGGCTGCATGTGAAGAAAGGGAAGGGAAGGGAAGGGAAGGAGGCGGCAAGGAAGAGAGCAACCGGATTTGGGACCAACTGGTGCACCAAATATATTCTAACGCTACGTATACACATATTGTTGTAAGCCCCCGCTGAGCAACTTATCTTTAGCTATTGTGAAGAGCATCGCCCACTTTTTGACTAGGCATAGTTTAGATGTGGGCGTGTCTTATCTGGCCAGAGGCTTTTACGGAACCACATATCAACCGAAAACCCTTGTAATTGTGCCGTCCTGTACCACTTTACATTTTATTCACAAAGCAGCACACAAACCCATCCGCATGGCTGTTAATTGTCCTCTCAGGCCAGGCCAGGGATTCAGCTTGCGGGCACAGTTGGCGTCCTCGGCATTGTGGATTTTATGCATATATAATTTGTAATTTTAAAACTCGTTTTTCGCTGTATTTTCTTCTTGGATGTGACAGGTCACATCTACTAGAAAAATAATGAGCTCTACACCATAGTTCAGAACAATGCGCTAGAGCTTGGAGTTGTGTATTACCCTGTATGTATAGACATACGAAAGGGGTATATACAATATAATATATATACCGTAATCGTTTATATCATACCGTGTTGGAAAGGAAAATACACTTTCTTTAACAAAGAAGAAAAGGATATATATTTTGGATTTGAAAAAACTCACATGAATATTAAGTTATATGCATCTGCATCTTATATTCTTGACGTAATGCTTAAATACCCAAGTGTCAAAAGTAAGAAATACACCACTTATAGGTGACCATTTAAGCTATTTCGTATCGCTATCTCTTTGATCTCTGTGGCCATATTTTTATGTTTTTCAACTTTTAGCGCAGTAAATATTGCGTGATGATTATATTGATTAGATTGCCCGCAGAAATATATATTAAAGGAATGGGCATAAAACATGAAAGGCATAGCCGTACATATTTGAAGCTCGTTAAAATATTAAGACTTCCTAAGTCTCTGTTACTTGGAATAGACAAACGAAGTCCGCGAGGACAATTCTATAAACGCTCGCCGCAGCTAAGCCCTGGGCTGTCAACGACAAACACCGAATGTCAATATAGAGAAATGCGCGTCATATAGAAAGTGGTGACTGCGAGACAGACAGTCATTCCAGTTGCCGAGGAGCCAGTCAGCGAGTTAGGCAGACAGTCCATCAATTGTTTTAACGTGAGAGGGAATAGCGGTAGTCTTTTTTGCTGATGGCATCGTCAGCCCATCTGTGGGTTGCGAGGAACAGCAGAAGTGGCATCAACAGCGTCATCATGCACAGCCCTAGTTGTTCCATCCTCTTCCTGTTGCTGGTATGGGAATCGGCATCGGAATCGGCATCGGCCTCGACAACGGGACTGGCTGCCAATAGCGAACTGCACCGAAAGGCAACCAAGGCAACCAAGGCAAACAACGATCGCCAGATGGATATAGAAGTGTCGGTGCACGGTGTCTGCATGCAGCAGAGGCTGCAGCACTGGCCCAAGCACGGCCACACACAAATCCCATGAATAATTCCACTTCAATTCCACTTTGTATATTTCATTTCTCTGTTGCATACATCACGGCGTCAACGACAGACAACAGACAACAGACGACTGACGACAGAGGACAGCAATTGGCTTTGATAACGTTTGCTCTTTTGCCTTTCCACCCTCTGCCCATTGGGAATGAGTAAAAGGGGCCTATTGATACCGTGCATATCTATGTAACAGAGAGTAGAACGCGTGGCAAACAGCAGATCGACTAGTTTAGAACGATCTTGCCATATCCGCCAATCTCAAAAACTACATGTACTCTTGAGTTCAATAAATAGTACAAGTATGTAATTTAAAATAGAAAATCAAAAATATACAAATTGTTACAAAAAACAACAAGAAAAAATACTCTAGTCGAGTTTGTGCTCGATTAGAAGATTCCCTGTACCCTGTGCAATGTTGCTGTAAATAATCACCCAAGAACTAACAGGAAACTGAAATCGGCAATAAACTAACGTTCACACACATACATACACACAAACGAATGCAAGCCTTTTGAAGATGGTTGCTCGATAGGGTGTATGTTAGTCGGGTACAGCCCTACCAGCACATTCTTACGTGCTATCTTTGACAGCAATGGGGGAGGTCGACAGGGCTGGGCTTGTTGGCCAGATCACAATTCGGCCAATATTTACTTACTCTATTTATCAATAATAACTCACGGCTCTTCCACATCTGACGCAGTTTTAATCCAGATTTATTTTGTTGTTGTGTGCACTTAAATAAACTTGTGTGTCAAATTTGTATCAATTATTCAGTTAAAGTGCAGGCTCAAATCTGCTCACCACATTTGGCCCATTTGTAAATTGAATGATGGATTTATGTGTTTACAGCATTAAGTCGTTCAATGTTTGACGGAATTACCATAAATAAAAGTATACGAGTATCCAAAATGGGAACAGCCAAATGTTTGACACTGGCTGCAAAGAGACATACGACTGTTAGTGGAAATTGTGGGGATTATGAAAATAAAAAAACAACCTTTGTGTCCATCCGTTTCTGAACTGTACACACAATAGGAATGCGAATGTATATAGTTAAGTCAACCGTAAAGGTGCGCGATTGGCCAGCTGTCAGGTGTGCAGGAAGGGCTGCAAAAAACTTGAAGAGTTAGCTTATGGCAAATTTATCAATTTTCATTCATGACGGATGTCCAACAGCAGCGGCCAAACAATTGTCCCTTAGATAGACATCAGCTATATATCCATATGCATATGTGTATGTGTGTGTATGGGTGTGTGTGAATTAGAAATGCCGCAACAAATAAATTTACAGAATGTTTAAAATTGCAATTTAAGAGCTTTAGTTGCATTCTTTGTGTCCGGAGCTCAGCTGGTGGATGTGTCAAAGTTATTGGGGGCTTAAGATTCATTTTTGCGTAACTCAATCATGTCATTTATTATTTTTGATATCTATTATTATTCACCTAATCAGCATTTTCAATATTTTTTGCTAATTTGAATATGTGATTTGTTTTATTTGTCGACCTGATGAGAAGCACGGATCACTGGTAATTATTTAATTATACTTCGATTGTTGATAATTTTAGCGACTTGATATAAAATTAAACACACATTTCTTAATAGTTGTATTTGTATTGAAAAATGAGAAATGAGTCAAAAAGAATTTTAATTGGTCAAATATTTATCTAAGGAGCCATAATACAAGTGCTATTCAATTACATTGTTGCTTATTAGCTAGTAAGTGTGTAATTTATTATTTTATGGAAAGCTAGACATCTCTATTCATCTCATCTACAATTACACGTGTGTATATATATGTGTGTGTACGCGCTAATAAGGAATACAGAATATGTCACAATACTCGTATGTATGCAGTAAAGTAAATGAGCGGAATTTACATAAGAGTACATATAAATTCGTCATCAGGTTTCACTCTCCTAGTTTCTGCCTGGTGGTAGACGTAAGCAACGTACGAAAGGTAAAAGCAGGTAAACACACACTCTTGCGTTCGCTTGTCTAAGCGATTTTTGATTACACTTCCGACGGAAATTATCATATATCCTTCAGCTTGAATAATTTTCAAGGAAAATCGCGACATAGGCTGCTCGTACAGGAACCAACTTACAAAGGAGCCCACCTGTCGTTAACCCCATCCACAGAACTCGTGTTGAATAGTCCCCTGTATCCAGGTATTCTTACTTCCCAGACAGCAAAAGGTAAAACCTGAGAGAAAATATTTAAAATTGTAATTGATTAACTGTTCAGCTTTATTTGTAACGCATAGGTTATGTATGTCTATGTATGATTTATCTTAACAAATCTAGATAAATAATTGAGTATAAAATCGGTGATGCGAATTATATTTCAATTTTCCAAAAGTTAATTTGCTCTCGTAAGCCTTTCGTCGGCTGTTAAGAAGCCAAAAATTCATCCGGATACATTCAACGCCCCATTCAACATTCACCCTCCGACCCCGCCGTAGATGGGGAATCTTTGTCCGTATCCCTTAGCCAGTGCATAGCCAGAAATCCGAGACTAATTAAAGCCATTTGTTGTAGCATTTTCATTCAATTAATTACTTCGGCTATCATCGCTGTCAATCTTTTTATCAACAAATCTGGCAAGCCGGAGCCGTAGTTAGCGGGTAATCGTATATAGCCACTGCCAGTGCCAAAACTTATTTGTTTTGGCAGCTTTGGGCTTTGGGCCAACATCGTTTGGACCGCTAAACGGGTGGCTTGCCACTCAGCTAACAACACGCTTTGTTTAGCCCTGTCTCGCATTTCCCATCGCAGTACTCTCTCATTTCTGGCTATTCGTCGAAACAGATAGCGTCCTTCTTTGCCTTAAATTCAACGTCTATCAGCCGTCAGTTGTGCCTACTTCCAAACACCCATAGCTGATGGGTATTCTAATAATAATGGCCACGGATCCTTGTTAACTTTTAAATATACATTTTACCCCATTTAAAGGATATTTATAACATTTGGAAAGCTACGCATACCACTTACAATTAAAACAGTAAAAATACTTGAGAGCAGCACGACTGGATGATACCAAGTACACTACACCAAGAAGCATTCTAAAATAAAACTCCACTTGTGGATAAATAAGAGAGTACTTTATGCAAATAGATTTTTAGATATATACAATGAATATGCCTTCATAGATTTGCATTAAATCAAAATACCCTTTGCGACCACTCCCAATGGGTTCAGGGCACAGCGTTTACCAGGAATCAATCAAGAATATATGTTTTTAATTTTGTAGTCAAAGGAGCCCCCACATATATTTTACATATATTTGCACAACTTAATAAATCCTTTTTGAAGCCATTTTCAATTGCTACAGAGTGTAAAAATAATGTGGTCTGTGTATGCGCGCGTGTGTGTGAGTGCGGTTTGCGGGCGACAGGCTGTTAACCTGGTCAAGGTAAAGTCCTCAACATTGCACATTCAATACCAATAAAGGACTCGGAGAAAATAGACTCCGCTTCCTTAATGACATATATGTAGAAGGAGCCTCGCACAGGCATATTTTCAGTGTGAAAGGTGCTACTGACCCTTTTATGCAAATATTTTTACAAACGTGGCTAAACACATAAATGTTTATCGTGCCTTCTCTTTCTTGTCGCTTGTCGCTTGTCGCTTATCTTTGAACAGCGGCTGCTGTGCTTACTTAACTTTACAGCTTGCCCGCATTTAAAGGGACATATTAAAGGGAAATATGTTTCGCATCGGACTTAAGTTAGCAGGAGTTGTGGTCCGGACTGAGAACTCAGTTGGATGTCGGACGAACGGCGACGCCAACGCCAACGCCAACGATGCCATTGCAATCTAGATTTGAGATCGGAATCGTAAAGCCGGAAATAAAACAGGAAAATTAAAAACGTACAAAAGGTGCAAAATAGAGAGGAATGCAGGCAGTTTGCGCAAACAGATAGACAGAATGGTAGCCAGACAGACAGGCTCCAAGAGGAACACTGAGCGACTGGCAGGCTGCCTGCCTGGTTGACTGGCTGACTGGCTGACTGGCTGGCAGGCGAGGAAGCTGGCGAAAATACAAAAGCAAAAAATATACAACTCCGAGGGCAATATGTAAAATGAAAACTGCAAAAAGTGGCGGTGGGCTCGAAAGCGTTAAATCGGCCACCTCACCTGCCTTAACTGCCGCAAGGGCATCGACTGTTGGCCCAAACAGACGCGTAGGCACAGAGGCGCAGGTCGAGTCTGATTAAAGTTGCCATACGTGCACACACCAGTCACACATACATCATATACAAGCAGTACCTCTACATACAAACACCAATCGCCAGCCTTATGCCATATTGTTTGGCGGCAATGTTTCTTTATTTATTTTTTAACTTTTCGCTTTGTGCCCGCAACTCAAATACAATTTTTGTTTAATCCACTGATTCTTCGTAATAATGTCTGGGCTATACAAATGTCAGAGATATACATATGTGTGAGCTTTGATTTTTTGTCATACACATTTTTGTCGTTCAAAAATCCCCTGTAATTGCTTAAAAGGAAAAAATAGCATAAAGCTTTAATTTTGCCATAATATTATAAATATACATACATATATAACTCTTTTAAAATCGATTTTTTTTCTCCCCCGCTCTCTTTCTCCTTCTCTCCTCTCTCTCTCTTTCTCTTTCTCTTTCTCTTTCTCTTTCTCTTTCTATTTTGGAGAGTGGCTGTTGTCCTTCGCCTATGTCTCTTCCGCCCATAAATTTATTCAATATATTCATTATGTAAAATAATAATGAAGCTTAATATTGGGCCAACTATATTCTATTATAGCAATATAGCATTCAGGTGATTCTGGACTGGAATCAGTATTCCTGACTAAAATATTCAATGGATAATTGTTTAATTTGAAATAATTAAGATGCATAAAAAATAAATAAAATATTGTCCGATTAGTTGCGCAATTACAGAAAGAAAAGCGCCGCTTAAGTCACAAGTCACAAGTCACAAAAAGTCGAAAGGAGAGTCAAGGGAGAAAGAAAAAAGGACAGACAAAAATAAAGAGGAAAACAATTACATAAAGCAATTCTTCCAAGTCATTTGTATGTAATCCCTAAACAAAGAAAGGTACTTCCCACCGTCAAACTGACTGAAAGAACATTCCATGGAAATACAAATGACTTTTGGACTTTGTGCTTGGCTGGATGGGTCCTTCTCCTTCTTCTCCTCCTCCCCTTCTCTTCCTCTTCCTCGTAGAAGAGCAGGTGAAAGTTATTGAAACAGCATCATAAGAACAAATCCAAAAGTAAAATCAAAATCAATGACGTATAGAGGCTGGAGTGCCTGGCTATGAGATACCCTTTATCCGAAGTGTATTAACATACAACAAGATATTCTTAGTATTCTTTATTCATTATTTTTGAAGTATGATAATGTATTTCGTCTCCTTTTTCTGATTTTTATATGCTTAAGCAACATTGTTTCAAATCCAGTGTTTAGCTAAAGCTTTTATAGTTTCCGAGATATACCCGTTTGACAGAACGACGTTATAACCGCCATTACCTATAGTAGAAACAGGGTGCCAAATCTGTCCCAAATTTTAACACTCTGCTTATCCATTCTCAATGAGTAAGGCTTTTATAATAGAACGTATAATGTTGTTATATGGTAATTATATTTTGGTCAGAGTAAATCCAAATTAGAAACCTAACTGTTTTCGACAGCAGCTACTTTTTTACAACCGTTATTTAGCGAGGCACTTTGCAGAGGTCTGTCGCCCACCCTTCCCACCATTTAACTTTTACAAAAACCGATTGAGTTCTCGCAAATACCTTCTTTTTGATACCCTGCACCCATAAAAAATGTGTAGGCAAGATATGATGTTTTTGTGAAAATATATGTAACGGGCAGAATGAGACGTGGCAGTCCGCATCAATAATATACATACTTGATCACCGTTAACAGCCGTCTCGATTTATCCTGCCCATCATCAGTCTGCCTGTCCTTCAGTGCGAATGTATAAATAAATCGATTTTAGTAATAACAAGAGCTAGACTTGAAATTCTATATATATGTGAAGTACGCGCGTATTGAGTTTGTTTTGAAAAATGGATAACTCTTTCCGTTTGCTTGTTATCTTACACATCTTAAGAGCTAGAGGTATCAAACTTACTATAAATATACATCTAAATGAGACATATATTTTGCATACTTCGGATTTTCGATATCTGCCGCCATTCCCCACTATTAGAAAAACTAATTTTTGAAGATAGAAAGTAGCGCTTCAAAACGTATTTTAGTATAATTAACAAAAATGTCATTAAGATCGGATCATAAACAAAAAAGTAATAGCCTCGCGACGGACGCTCTGCACTTCAATTTTATTCGCCTACGTGTGCACGCGGTTCAGGATATCTCTTAGTCGAGCACACTCGACTATAGTTTTCTTACTTGTTTTTTTTTTTGTTTATTCGCCATCCATGCAGGTGTACAAACGTGAATTCAGTGTGAGTGCGCGTGTGTGTGAGTGTGTGTATGTGTATGGAAATTATAAAATCGATTCAAGTTTCCACTCAATTACCCGTCGCTGTTGAAAATACAGATGAAGGTGTCACTTTTGTCTGTTTGCATTTGTTTGTTTTTTTTTTTAAACTTTTTTATTTGCAGTTGCTCTATCAAGAATATAAGCGAGAAAAGCCAGTCGATAAATTGGGTTAACCCCAATTAGGAATCGAAATGTTGCCACTTCTAATTGGCAAAATATTTGAATCCTTCAACGCGGATCTCAATGAGCTGCCTAGTGATTAGTTTTAGATGGAGTACGGTAAAGAAAGGATATGCAAATCTGAATAATAAATATTGTTTACTAACTGGGGACTGTTGATTATTCCTTTGTTCATTATTTATCACTCATCCGAAATCTGAAAAGCTCAGCAGTCGAACTTCTGATAGCAGGGACTAAGCTGGCATTTTGATGATTTAAATTCAGTAGAAGTTCCATTGACCATACATGGAAGGAGATATGGATTTGCAGGCATGTCTGCCGACAGAAAAAGTACTATAAAAGACAGAACTCGTGAAAAGGATGTGGCAGAAATCTTTTTCATTGATTATTTAACAAGTTCTTAAGTGGTTTCTTAAGTACAGAAAAAACTTGCCGCTAATATGCGATTAAGTCAAAGTAGCCGCAAGACAGACTGAGTAGTTGTATTCCTCTCTCTCATGTGTGTGTGTGTGTGTGTGTGTTTATGTGACTGAGTTTTCCTGCGTGCAGTTAACGCAAGTAGGCGGACCGATAGGTGCGACGGGGAGCGCGGAGCGGAGTTGGACAAAGCCAAAGTGAATTGATGAAGCGTTTTTCGAAAACTTTTGTGGGTGCCTTTCGAGTCGTAGACCCACGAGCCTGTGGGACGGCGCAATTTGCAAGCTAAATCGCACGAAGCGAATAATATGGAAATCTCTAGTTGAGCGTGCTCGACTAGGAGATACCTTGAATCCCGTTCGCTACACACATACTTACTCAGGAACATACGCATAGAAATAGATGTAAAATTTAACTCAGCGTTAAACTAACGCATGCACACATACACACAGACGTACGAATTCATATGGCTAATGACGAAATTACGCTGCTCTGTCGTTGTGATGCATTCAAAATGGACTAAATTGGCACGGCTGTTAATGCTAATCAAGAATATATATAATTGATAGGGTCTGCCACGCCTCTTTCTGCATGTATTTCCCCAAACTATCATACCTTGTATACTAATTTTTAATGCGTTTAGGGTATAAAAAGTTAAGACTCTGTTGCCGTTCAAGCCAAGCCATGCAAAGTTGCAACACACGAAGAAAAAGGCTGTGAAAAAAGACGTAAGAAGGTCAAAAGAAAAGAACTTAGATGGGATAAACTGGCGTGCTTAAGTAACTCAAATGGTATTCGCTTAAAGTTTGGTTTGGTTTGGTTTGGTTTGCTTTGCTTTGCTTTGCTTTGGCTGCCTTTAGAAACGGAAATAAGTTCAAGATGAAGTTACAAAAGTCAACAGCGAGTAACATTCGAATCAGGCAACGGCCTCTCCCTGTAACGGGATTGTCGTTTAGCGATTATGTTCTCAGCAGCTGTTACCGGCCAGCCTGTTCTTGGCCCGAACTCCGAACTTGTCTAAGCTCATATTTTGGCACACAGTTTAAGCATGGGCTCTGTGTCTTTACTCCGAGCATATACATCTACTCTCCCACTGACCAGAACATATATATATATATGCAGCATACGGTGCAAGGTTTTAGGAGTTATTGGCATAGATCAGACTACATATTTCATACTACATACTATATCGTTGGTAAAACTCTGGTCTCTAACGGATTGAATATTGTAAGCTCTTAGATTCTCTCAGATATGTATACCCTTACATAATTGGGGGTGCTCTAAGTTGCATGCCATAAGCCAATTGAATATTTTATGAATACAGGGTATAATAAATTTGAAGGCGAGCTATCTAGAGGGCAGCTCCTCAACAACACGAACTGCCGCACATGCAAAAGTTTGTGTGTGCTGTAGCTGTGAATAGGGAATGCTAATAGCGCGCATTAGACAGGAAGAGGGACAGGGAGGGTGAGAGGGACCGGAAGAAGGACAGCTAGAAACATCATGGCCAAGTCGACTAGGACAATAAGCAGAGCAGAATTGAAATAGAACTTCCGGCAGTAGCGCAAAAAAACAGGCCAAGGAAAATCCCAGCGTAATGCAATTTTCATTTTTCTGGTCACGTACGAAAAGTAAATCAATTAAGTTGTCATAAATTGTGCTACTGCTACTGCAGCTGACGACACTTAGTCGCTGTTGCTGTCCCATTCGCACTCTCATTCGTCACCATGCGCTCCCACCACCTACCCACCACTCCATTCCCCACCCCCTCTCCACACTACCTCCACTCAGGAGTTTCCATCAGTCATGCTTTTACATCATCCCTGAGAACTTTTTGTCGCTCTTATTTCTTTTTTTATTTGCACAGCAAATTGAGCGGTATTTGTTTTTACTTTCATTTCTATGCATCTGACTGCGCATTCAAAGACACCAATAAATTGAAAAAGACGAATCCAGCAAAATTTGTATGCATATATACATACGTACACGTATGTATAACGGTACATTTGTGTGTTTGTGTGTGTGTGTGTGTGTGTGTGTGTGTGTGTGGGTGTGTGTACTTTTTTGTGGGCTATCCAGCTAATACTTTTGTATATCCAAAACTATATAAGAGAGTAAATTGAAAGGAATCAGGTTGAACTATTCAAAGGTAAAAATATTCTTAATGACATTCCAGTCAAGTTCCTTTCCACCAACTGAAAAGTCAAAGTTATCAATATAATCTGGATGGGTCATTTATAAAATTTAAGTTTTGATTCTTCATAAGCTCTTGAAAGCTTTATTTCTAGGAATTAATTATTCTCTGATTATCAACAGGGTAGAGTATTGGATAGTCGAGTTTGACATCTGAAACCAAGTGCTCTAATTTATTTTTCTATAGAGTTTATTGTACGAATGACGTTTTATGTAAAAGCTTGGGGCTAAAATAAATGTTGACCATAGGAAAGGGAAATCTAAAGTGTCAAGTCCTACCGAAAATGTAAATATTGGTTTTTAGTAGCTTTGTCACTCAAAAGCGCAAATAAATAAACCATTGGAAATGATTTCCCTTCAGATATATGTATAGTGTAGTATGGAAGTGTGCCTTAACTGACTTATTAATTGGTTAATGCTGAATGCAAAATTATTAGAGTATAGTACCTACCTACTGATATGTTTAATAGTTTATTTAAGGTTCGACAATTTTTTGAAATCTACTTTGAATAACTCATTCCTCTTACTCTTGCTGTCATTTCTGTCATCCATTGAAATAGTTGGCATGACCATTTCTAAAAAAGATGTTTTCAAGAGTGAGAATAAATTTTTAAAAGGCGTGGCATAACCACCACTTTAAGGGGTAAACATAGCAGTTTATTAAAAGAAAGACGTCACCTCTTAAGAGTGTAATACCATAGATGGTTCAAAGTACAATGACCGGTTTAAATATAATTAAGGTATGCATAAATTCGAGTTTTGCCCACTTTTCGTTGGCATTTAATTTCATCATCGTAGTCTGAGCTGCGAGGCTGAACCATCTGAACCAGAGGAACAGCCTTCTCCCATCTAGGCAGACCGCAATTTCGTTAAGCTCGAAATGATTGCGTATAATTTGGACGCATTTAGTGTGACTGGGTGCTCTGAAACAGCTGGTTGACGAAGGGGGAACTGAGGGTGGAAAACGCGCTTTTCCTCCTCGGTCTTATGCTAGCTGCCACTTTGCAACCGCAACGGGCTTTTGCGCTCATTTCAACAAGGATTATTTACTTCGCGAAAGATTCAATAACAATTTTGAAATGAGAGTAATTTCGTAAAGCTTGAGCCGTAGATAAGCCAAAATAATGTTGCATAAGGCGAAAAGTTGGGCTCTTAGTTGCAGTTGACGGCAAGAATTGTCC
Source organism: Drosophila pseudotalamancana (assembly GCA_037075185.1). NCBI lineage: Eukaryota > Metazoa > Arthropoda > Insecta > Diptera > Drosophilidae > Drosophila > Drosophila pseudotalamancana. Next base: position 112,611 of record JBAMCK010000166.1, read on the forward strand.
AAAGCATCTTAAAGGAAAATATAATATAATATAATGCGGGATTGTGATGTTTCGACTACAATTTCTGGACACTAGACTTTTATTAATAACATTTAGATTTTACATCTTTCGACTCTCAACACACCGCTAACGTAATTTTCAAGCCCAAATTGTAGTTTATGAAATACTTGAGCGGTTGAAATATTTTATTTTTGGTAATAAACGATATATTAAACTTGCCCATAAGCCACCAAAGCAAATGTAATGAAACGTCGAATAATAGTAATAAAAGTTATTTGCAGATTGTACATATCTAGCTATTACATTTACCAAGATCTATGCATTTATACAGATAGATAGAAACCCGAGAAATGGAAGGCTATGCCTAAAGCGGTTGAGATCAATAATACATATACTTCAGGGTATCTGTCAGCCTCGCCATACATGCATTTGACATAGTATAAACACATTATATCTTCAATCTAATCAATGAATCTATAGTAAATACAGATTCCGATTTTATTTTATTTTAGCTACTAATTTTGGGTCGGATGTGTGAAAGGTTGAAATCCAAGCACATATACATATTAAATAACCGCTGGGCAAAGTTTATTTTACAAATGATAATTTAGGCTTAGCTTATTTGTGGGACATTTTCATTCTGGTTATTCAATCAATTACGGTTAGTCCAAACATTTTCCTCTTCAACTCCTTCAAAAAAGGGGAAATGAAATTTGATGATCATTGCACATCTCGATGAACGGTGTCCTCTGTGTGTCCGTTAATCCTATCTCAGTTGCATGTCTGTCAACATCGGCTGTCAGTCGACCGATGTCCAAGTATCAAACATGATGTAATTGTTGTTCATTAAAGGAAATTAGTTCTACCACTGCACCGATTCGACTCTTTTCTTTTCGGTTTTCGGACAGCCACGTCTTCCATTCGACGCGGACATCGACGTCGCACCTACAACACCAACTACAAGAGCAACACGAAGGTTGCTCATTTAAAATGCGCCATGCATGAGGAAATCTAATAATTCTTTGCCAACTGTCACTCCATTAGCACCAAATCGACGAAATGGGCAAGCGCCACTGCACTTTGTGGCGGGGTTGCCCACTGTGTCCCGTTGCCTGCACGAGTGCGGGCCAGAGCACAAAGGACAACGGACAGCACTAGCCATTTCCTGGGCAAAGTCAGACGAGGTACCGGTAGCCACTTTCAATTTTGAGCTACATCTGAGCTTTCCAGCATTATGTACAAGCAGTTTTTCTGCTTGAACGCCATATATGAAATAACCCTTGCTGAACCCATTGCAAATAGTTAAAACGAACATTAATTTTGTTAGCATGTATGCAAACGTAAAAGGTATATACATACATATATTTTGCCTGTCAGGTTAATGAAATGATCAGATATTTTAACATTAAAAAGGCCACAAACTACAACATTTTTGTATATATACCCTAGGAATATAAATGTACCCTCGGAATTTAGAAATTACCTTTTGTCTTTTAGTGTTAACAAAACTTATTTTCCAAAAGCTAAACAGCTAGGGACGAAGTGCAAGGTATCTTAAGTGCATTCTTACTTGCCTATATGTTTGTGTGTAAAATAGCAATAGATTGTTAATGTAGGGGAAGATGGAGTGCATCGATTCTTCAATGTATCTACTCACCCTTCCGAGGATTTGATTGTGCCTATGCATGTACTACTGTATATAACTTTATATATGTCTGAATATATGTATGCACAGTTCGAGGATTGGCGATTTATTTTACACAAGTTTTAATTTCCGGCAAATTTCCTAGTACAATTTCCCTTTCAGAGCTACCGTTGCGCTTTACAGTGACGCATTGGCCGGATTGGAGTTTATGCCCGTAAACCACTCTCTCCGCTACATTTAAGGCGTGAGTTTAAATGTGAATATGTGACCCTTTTCCTTACAAGGGAAATACTGCGCGATTGCGTAAGTAGGAAAGGAGAGACGTGGATTGTTCCACATGACAGAATGAGAAAGTTAACTGGCTGTTTAATCCAATTAATGAAGTGTGGATCATGCCTGTTACTTGTTAAGGAGACAATAACTGACAACATCATTGACAGTGATTGCAGTTGAGTGCAGAGTTAACTATTAAATAAGGATTATATGTTCAAGCCTTTAATCAATGCTTCAGGTCCATTGAGATCCAGATGAGATGCGCTAATAAGCAACAGGCCTACTGTAACTGAAAAAATCACAACACCAATCATAGACAATAAAGATTGTAAAATTGCTTTCCATTTGAGGTGTTAGAGTAAAATCGCTTTTTGACAGTCCAGTCCAGTGGTTGCGCAGTCACAAACATTTTGGCCAAAAGCGAATGCGAATTGAAAATGCCGTAGCTAAGCTGGCAACAGCCACTGGAAATGAAAAACAGCCTTTAGCGACTTGATTTGGTAAAAAATCATTGGATTGCACTCACACAAAAAGGCAATGGCCGACGGATGAAAAACCTACAAAAACAAGACCGGAAAAGCAAGGATGCCCGATAAATGAATATGCTGTGCCAGGCTCCTTTCTTTATGTACGAATACATGGGAGAAACTATTTCAATCAGGTTTCACTTGAGCCATACTACAGAAATCTTTAAGTTGTTTCCAATAGTTCAAAAATAGACTGGAGTCTATACAAATAAAAATTGCCTATAGTTATAAAGACCTTTGTAGACGGAGAGTGGTGTTCGAAACACATGCAAGGGTACATTTAGTGTTATCCTAGTCATGTGCTTCTTAAAATACTTAAGTTGATAATTCATAACACATCTTGTTTAAATAGTTTCACTAGGAATCCCACCAGAGCCTCCTCCGATCGGAGGGTTAGGTAAAGACATCTTACAAAATGGTTCCTCCCCTTTTCTGGCAGTTGTGAGTAAAGGGTATAAAAACAATTTACTTCCAAACGACGGCAATCATCGGCTGGTTGTCATTCCAAATCGGCTCCGTGTTCTGAGCTTGATGCAATCGAACTTCATGATGTGGCCTTTCATTTAATCTGTGTAGAAGCTTTTTATCGCTTCATTTCTTCCGCTATTTCGGATGTGCAAAGATTATTAGTAAGCTCTGCAATATATTCGTATTAGCCCTGCTTTGGAATTTGAGTTACCTTAAAAACTGATAAGTCACCGAAGGTACATGTAAAGCGGAACGTGATATAAGTCAACCACAATCGGTTTATTACTTAAACAGAGCTACATAAAGGCTTTTTATAAATGATGCACAGAGCGGTATTGACAAGATGTAGTTCAACTTTATACGATTGTTCTGCTTGAATCATCTTTAGCATAGTACAAAACACGTTTTAATTTTAATTTGAATTCATTGAATTAAAAAAAAAAACATAAATTTAACTGTATTTGGTACTTTTCTATTTAAGAGTACATTGTAATAAAATCTTTGGTGAAAGAAGCTTTGGTGAATTAGTTTGTCATATAATTTAGTAGTAGATTCTTAACACTTTTAAATTTAATGGATAGACAACAAAATGAAGACAACTCACAGCAAAAGGCAAAGTTTTGCTTCCGTTTGTGCAATTAAACTTATTTAAGTTGCATTCTATTCTGTTATCACGACCATCACCCCCCCCCCCCCCTCCACTTCTCCACTTCATTCGCTTCTAACAATTCACAACGGGTCATTGCGTAAATTTTTCAAATCCTACAAAGGAGCCCAGTACAAGCCGCATCCGTATTTTAAATGTGTAATATATATATATATATATATATATATATTTATATATATTCATATATATGTATATCTATATATATATATATACACACTAATAGTATATTATATTATCAGTAGCCAGCAGCAAGCAACTGCAACTAAGCAATGCAGTACACAACATCAAAAGCCGATAACTTTGTCCATAATTCATGTTATGTGGGCTCCGAAGGCCTTTCAACTCCGCTCGGTTGCCAAATATGGTTTTTGGCTGGCTCTAGCAACTATTCGGCTGCAATTTTCATGCCTGGTCTTTATAAGTTTATATTTCTGTCTTTTTCATGTCTAAATATGATACATGCCCTTGCTACGCGTTGAAGTTACAGTTACAGTTGCAGCCGCAGTTAGCAGAACGAGGACCAAAGGAAAAATAAAGCAAAAAGTTAAAAGTAGGAAGTATAAAGTATCAAGTAACTCCGGGCATGACTAATGTTCCACTGTTCGAGCGTTGCTCAGCTTGTTTCAATTTTTCTCCTACAGATGATGGCGAGAAACAGATTGTTTGGAGCTAACAGAAGAGCAGAGGAAAAACTGCCGACCCCTGCACAAATTTTCTGTAGCTGTTGCGACTTCCTGGCCTCGAAAGCTGGCTACAGAATCTGACTCTGAGACAGGGTCTGAGTCAGGGTCTGAGTCCGGGTCTGAGTCAAAGTCTGAATCGACGTCTGAGTCGGGGTCTGAGTCTGATATGGCAGCAACAGCAGTAATATCTCTTATTCGCTGATGGTGTAAATTTCTTCGAAGTTGCAAACTTGTGCATTGTTGTTGCAGCTACGAAGTTATTGTTGCACTAAAAGTTCAATGTTCCGTTTTACTGTCCCTTCGAGCCTTGTGGCAGGCAGCTGTCGCTGTTGCTTTTGCTGTTGCTTTTGTTGTTGCTGTTGTTGTTGTTAACCTCCTAGAAAATCGACTAGTCTTTATTATTACGTTACCCCTTTTTTGATGCCAATGCCAGGCATAAATCATACACCAGCTAAATTAGTTCATAAATCACCGAATAAGTAGCCCTGTGGCCCCTAAAGGCAATCCTTTCTATTAACTAAGGCCCAGTCTTTACCAACAATATGGTGATATACTATACTTAATTCTCTACACCAAGCTAAACGCATTGGCGTAAAATTAAATGGTAGCTATTTAATTGGATTTGTTTTTCGTGTTTGTTTCTTATGGGCATCGCGATTGAATGGCAAAAAATTTAATTTTTTGTTGATTAACTGTTTGTGTTTTATCACATTTAGAATACGAGTATGCACACATGCATTGGGGGAAAATAAATCAGGGACGGCATCTATTATTTAATTGAGTATATTTAACTGATGAAATTTTCCTTTTTGCGATTCGTGCCTCCAATCGATTTCAATTAAAAATAATTTACAAATAAAAGTTGTGGTAAAAAGCAGGGTAAAAGTCGGCACACGCAGAGGCTGTAATGGAGTTATTTGATTCGTTTGATATGGCAAAGCCATAGCCATAGTCATACCCATAGCCATAACATCCTCATCTCTCATCAATTACATACATACAAATACGTTTGTATGTATTCTGTCCGTTTGGGCATTTCGATTTACATTGCAAAATTTTTGTTTATATACGCACAGAGATCGGCCCTACACTACTCCACTATTTGCAAACATATGTACATACATATTCTTTTTGTATGTACATACATTTGTACTTTGATGCACAGACGATTACATTGAACCGCTTTTGAGTGTATTTTTGAAAATATTTGGGAAAAATATTTCACATTCAAAAGGGTTACAACGCATATAAACAAACATTTACATCCTCTTTCTCTCCCTTCTGAATATATATATATATATGTATATGTTTCACATTATATACATATTTGTACATATATTTGCCCTCGTTTCACTTAATTTTGTGTGCATCGCCAAAAATTTCAATGGATAGAGGAAGCACTGGAATGCAATTGAGTGATACGGTGCCGATAATCTTCAACTCAAATATAAGCAAATACATATGTATAAAGCCGTCATTCATGTTTAATTTTTTGTCAAGTTTATTTTGCCTGTGGGTGTGAATCTTGTCGGATCAATTCTACAATTGTTAAAAGCCTTAGTTTTACTTAAATTCGATCAGTAGAAAAATACAATTTGCAACTAAGAAAAATAAGATCGTCTTACTACTGGCATAACATTCACAAACTAAAAAGCTTAATCCCCAACATCTGATTCGCAATATAAAATAATAATATAATAAAATATGGATAATAAACGCTTTTAGCTGTGCAACGCCAGATATTTCATCTTACGTCGCTATAATTTAAATAATTTTCGTTGGTTTGATATTATTAATAATAAAATATAAAATATAAAAAATTAATAAAAAAAGCGAACAAATTTTTGCTGAGCTCATATTTGTGCATCAAAGGAAAATTTCACGGTTGACTCCGGCAAAAACGTTTTGCGGCAAAAGAAGATAATAAATATTTATTCTTAACTGAAAAGTTTTTGAGCCGCATACGGCAACAGAGACATTCTTCAGATTCTAAAGGAATTTTTAATATTTTAATGTACATAAAGGACATAGAGCGTGACTGCGAGGACCAGAAAGAAACAAAACGTAAAGTTGCCCGGAAAGATGCTCCCTTAACTAGCTAAAGTGACGGGTGAGTGTGGACATTAGAGCCGAGCCGCAGTCACAGCAGCAAAATTATTTTGCAATAAATTTTGTGACATATTTCCCTGAATGTGTAAAAAAAACGATGAAGAGAAGGACGTTGCAGCGATTTTGGCAGGGAACACAAAGAAGTCCACAGACAGGTAACATCTGGGAAGGTGTAGGCAGTTACACGTTTGTCAGTCAACCTCTTATAGATAGACACTCAGACACCAATATATATATAAATATATATATATATATATATATATATATACATATATATTTTGCCTTTGTATATTTATATGTTATATATATATATATTAAATGCACATCAGTGTTAAGTAATATCAGCTTAAATTGTCTACAAAAATATCTGGCAAAGAGAATTGTTGCCCAAATAAAAGCAAATGAAATGTGTCACGGAGCTATTTTGCAATATGCGACCGTGACTTTATGACATTTTGATTTATATATTATTGAAAAACTTTTCTCACAGGCAGAAAAATCACGTAGGTGACAGCTTCAGGATTCCTCGTGTTCCTTCAGATACGCCCCGTAATCTCATAAATAATTTGTACCCAAAAACTTATAGAGTAAAGCACGGCAGCTCCGCAATAGAGAAAAATTAATTTTTGATGTGCTTGCTAAAGCAATCATCCATGAGCTGCTTGATAGCGCTCTATACTCCTATATGATATTAATGTTTCAATTCACAAAGCCTTGCCAATGCCGATGCATATACATATATATTGGCAAGGCCCAACCCATAGCCTGGAAAAACTTTTGTTCAATTGATTTGATGGAGGATACGCCGTACATTCAGCAACCCCACTGGATCTACCAGTTATTTTTGGCATGGAAATTAATTAAAAAACTTTTTAATCAGCCTTCGAATGTGTCAGCGTGCCATACAAAAGATTTAAATTGGCATTTCTTTTCTTATCGGTCCTCTCCCAGACGTCCAAGTGCCGGTGTTATTTGCCTAAAGAGTCGGTTGACTAGTAGAAGCTTTAATCACCATTATTTAATACCAGCAACTACTGTAAGTGAGCAGCAACTCAGAGTTTCTATAATTTAAAATTACCTTTAGTTTATTTTGGGGAAAATGGAAAAAGGTGTGTACTAACAAAAAATAAGCATTTTTGATCGACTCATCAAGTACAGTATAAGTAATCTGTTATATTATTGATCCTTTAAACCCATTTCCAAAAAAAAAAGATTTTGCGACATAGTTTGATATATAGATTAGATATATTGATCTCTCAGTAAATTGCATATTAATATACTTACAATCCTTATATGCAGTTATTCCTACACTTTCTTTGAAGCGAACAAGCATATATTCGAATTTTGGGGTCTTTAAATTGAATTTTCAGGGACTGGTAAAAAATTAAGAGAGCATTACATAATCCAATTTTTATTTTCATTGCCTTTGTATAAGACACACCTTTTATTATTGTTCGCATAAGCTTGTGTGCCAGTATCTTAGTCATGTGTTCGTTGATAAAAAGTTTTAATTTATGTCAAAAGCTTTTGCCAAGAATTTTAATATGCGCACAATTTTTGCAAAGTTGTCTTTGTCACTTATGTACTTGCATCCATTCCCTTACCTTCTATCCCTTCTCTACGACCTCTCGAATTCCAACCCATCGAATTCTTAAGGAATATTGTAGCTGACGAGTTCCCCTTTTGCTGCTGAAGTATGCAAAAATTTTAAAAGATATAGTCAAATAGAAAAGTCTAAAATATACTACAATTATTTACCTGATGTCACAGATTTTTATTAAATTAAAAAATCACCAACAATAATATACCTTTTATGTTAAGCTCTAGATTTGTGGATAAAGATATAAAAGCGTGGACGTAAACATATGACCACTGTCTAATGATTTCCAGATTCCAAATTGTAAGTATCTAAGTTCACGTCATAGGAAAGATAACCCTTACTGAGAATCTGCTTCATTTTTCAAGATAGCAAGTAAAAAAACTTTTGTCAAGCGTGCTTGCTTCGAATATACCTTATATGAAGCTTTCTGCAGAGCTTTTTAGCTAAGTTTGTAACTAAGTCTGTTTAACATTTTTGACTGATTCGCGAGTGCGCTAGACTATGACATACCCTGAACAACCCGAAGTACAGTCGAAAAACTAAAACGTGTTCTCGGTAACCAGCAAACGAAAAGAGTTATCAATTATAGACAACAAACTCGATATGCGCGTGCTTTTTGAGAACCTTCACAACAAATTTCAAGTCTAAATAAGGGATAAATTATAACTTTGGAAATAACACATTCATACATACGAACATACGGACGGACAGGGCTCAATGGACTCGGCTGTTGATGCTGATCAAGATTATATGTACCATATGGGGTATGCCATGCCTCCTCCTGCACATGCCTACATTTGCACAGAAACATTATTCCTTTTAAACCCATTTACAATAGTTTAGGGTATAAAAACAACCAGAAGTGAACAGTCACCTTCCAATAAATATTGTACTGTATACTTTGAAATACCTATTGAACTTAAAATTAGAATACGGTTTTGACTATTTCTCTGTGAGTGCTATTAAGAAAAGCTTTCACCAAGTCGGAGAACTTTTGAGTAAAGCTTGTTTGAGCAAAGCTTGTTAAAGATTGACTTTGAAAACCAACGCAAAACTCAATTGGAAAGCTCTCAATAAGCTTTGTCCGTTAACCAATACG
>JBAMCK010000169.1:0-12763 GCA_037075185.1 Drosophila pseudotalamancana
TATATATATAAAAATGTTCATCAGCTCCATTGTTTAACTTTCAACTTCTACACATATGTCATCCCTTAAGAGCTAAATGGGAGGAAAATTGTTTATAATAATAGCCAATTTTTGTTTATTTTTGTTTATAGTATAGGGTGTTTTTCTAGTTGTCCTTCACACAAAAATAAAATGTTTCTATGCAACACGGAATTTTCTAGTCGGCTTACCAGACTTTAAATGGCGTATTTTGTAGTCATGTTAACCATTCGTTTTTAATTTTTCACTTAAGGGTTATTCTATCCTCTTACTGTTCACAGTTTCCTCTATTACAGGGTATTTCCCAGTCGTACTCTTCTTTTTCTACGCTCATTCTCCTGTTTAAAATCAGTCGAAGAGAAGCTTCCGCTAGAAGATCGCGTGTGTGCAAGCTGTAACCCATTCCACAAATTGCATACCGCCCGCTCCCTCGCCCTCACCACCTTCTTAGGGGTCACAGGTAACGGTACACGAACATCGATAGAGCACAATATGCATTGGGGCGTTACGTAGTCATTATGGCGAATCAATAGACAAACATGATACGATAAAAAATGTGCGATAAGAGCTGCTTCGCTTCACAGCTCAGAACTATCGCATAGAGAGGAGCGTGTTAAAAGTGTCGTCTAGTTTTCTATTTTCGTGTCTGAATAGGAAATTTAAGAAACAGCGAGCTTTTGAGATTTAATTGAAGCAACTATCGTATAGAACGGATCACTTTACTAGTGGTACAACTATCGTCAAGTTTCCTTTTATGGGGTCTAATCGTGCAACTTTATCAAATGTTGCATAGCAAAATCTGATACAAATTGAGAGCCGATTTTCAATAGGAATTCAATTAATTTAATTAATTTTGAAAAAAAAAGTTTACGTTAAAGTATAGCAAGATCTTTCAAAGAGAATTGGAAAAGAAAATAGAAATAAAATAGGAAAACTATTTAAAATTAATTTTTAAAACATTTTAAAAAGAAAACTTATGAAAGTATTCAAATTTCTTTTTCTACAAATTAGGAGTTCGAGCTTTGAAATTCAATCTACTTCTATCACTTGGAAATATAGTTTAAAACTTTCGGCAAAGTAAAAGATTATAATGTGAATTTGTAATGCAAAGAGAATTTATATTAGTTAATAAAATATCGTTACTTAATCAAAATAAGAACCAATATTATATGTAGTTTTTTGAAAACTTGAATTAGAAATTGAAACTTGAAACTAGAAACTGAGAAAGTGAAAAAATTAAAAATTGAAAAACCGGCTGCTAAACGGCCTTGCTGGACAGATCCAATGTGTGTCATATTACGTATACGCAAGTGAATAAATATATGAGTATCATTATTACTATATATATTATATATATTATTGTCTATATTGCGCTCATACTAATTCCCATTCCGGCTCGACTGACTTGCAGATCTTTTGTGCAATTTGCAAATTGCAATTTCTCAATTCTCAAGTGCAACCGAAACGGTCAACTTTTGAGTTGACAACCGGTTGCCAACCGCTTAAACTGACTGTCAGTCTCTTTCTATCTCTCTTTCTCTCTGTCTCACTCTCTCTCTATCCATCTTTCTGTCCATCTGTCCGTCTGTGGATTCAGCTAATCGAATAATTTAGCTCAAGTCTCTCTGTTGTCGCCTCTGGCTGAACATTTGACCAATTGATCAATTGATCAATTGAAATGCCGACAGCTTTACATTGTTTTAACCTAAGCACATTTCGCACCCATCTCCAAAGTTCTGTCGAGTGCATCTGTTCCTCATTCTTAGTGCATCTGTTTTATCTACACTGCATGCCGGACATAAGCCAAACCGGTTCGCATTGCATAATACAATTCACTTTTATTGTTAAGAAGACCTTTAACGAAACCATTTGACTGGAAAATTATCGAAGTCTAATCCGAACCGTAATTTTAACTTTAATCTAAATTTGTACCTAATTCGAAGTAATCTGCTGACTTTAAATACGAAACAAACCCCAAACCAAGAAGCAAACCTATTGCCAAAAGGAAGGTTAAACCCGATCTCAAAGAACTGCACAATAAATAACCTACGCGAAACCCGAATCGAATATGAGTTTCCGAGTTTCCGAGTTTCCTAATGGAATCACAAAATGAAAACCGAGTTGAAAGCCGAGTGGAAAATAAAATTTAAAACCCGATCCGAAATCGAAATATAAATCCGAGTTATAACTCTAACCGGAACCGGAATGAGAGAACTGCAGTTCATGGGCCGAACCAACGTGCAGGCAACCGAACCCACACCTAGATGCAAAGTTGTACATTTCCGTGGGCTGCAAATTGTGGAATGCTCGAGAGGGGGGAGTGACTCGTAAAGTGTGACGTATGGGTGTCCAAGTTCAAGTCGAGTTTGAGATCTGGGTCTGGGTCACACGCACGACTCGCTTACTCGTTTACCTTTTCTAACTGCTAATCGGCAGTTGGTGTAATTTTTGATTGACGGGTTCTAACGGTCAGTTTTGCCAAGTAGATCCACTCTCTATGTCGGGGCATTATCGTGACTGCCAAGGCGAAGGCGAGAAATTGTGTGCGTACAGTCCGCGTCACCAGCTTAGAATCACTCCGAACAGTAATTGCTGTATGATTAACTAGGTGAATGATTGACTAACTGAATTGATTACTGACTAACTGAATAGGTGACTAAATAATTAACTAACTGACACACCGACTGATTGATGGGTGAGTAAGTGATTGACGGGCTAAATGGTACAGTAAATAATTGACTGATTGACGCACTGACTAAAAGAACAGACAGTCTAGCTGATCGATAGGCTTATCAATGGTTGACCGACTGACTAACAAATTGGATGATTAACTCATGGATGACGGAAGATTCAGATTCATGACAGATTCAGATAACATTTAACCCTAACAGTTTTCTACCCAATATTTATAAATAGGTATCACTGTACCTAAATGTGTGCCAGGCGCTGCTGTAAATGTTTGTGATTAACCGCTCAAATTAATATTATTTTAAGTTGGCCAATTGATTCGCACTCAGCATGACTCGCGAATTCGTTGAGCTTTACAATGAACGTGCTTCAAGATCAAGTTTAGCTAGTTAGTTAATCTAATCGAAAATAATCGGCTAAATAAAACTTTTAACACTTCTTTAATTCATTAATAAAATTGATAGGGGGGAAAAAGTATTTGTCTAGCTCTTTAGACCTGAAGGGTTGAGAAAAAGGAAACGACAGCGCTGTCGGTTGGCAAGCACTGTCCAAAGGCCTCGATGAGCAGCGGCTCAGCCGTGACGGTGGCCATGAAGTCATCCAACGAGACCTACAGGAAAGGAAGAAGAAACAGAAGGGTGAACTTATAGGGTAAACCCCATGCCGGGACTAACAGCACTTTACAGACCTTGCCATCCTTATCGATATCAAACTTTTTGAGAACAATTTCGACGAGATCCTTAACACCCTCGTCCGGATCCTCGTCCTGGGGCTGCTTGATGAGGCAGTTGCGCAGCAGCGTGAACATCTCGTCCTTGGTTATAAATCCATCCGTATTGAGATCGTAGACCCGAAAGCAAAAGGCGGCACGCTCCGCCGGGGTGCCACGCAGAAAGGTGGAAAGGCCCACCAGCCAACCTTCCAGCCGGAGCGGCAAGCCCTCGTGTGCCTTGTCCCAGCTGCAGAAGATGCGTTCCATGAGTATCTCCTCGGTGACAATGTCAAAGGTGCTGTGCAGGAGCTCACGGAAAACAATGCGATCAATGCCCTGTGCGAAAATGGATGTGAATAAATCATTCAATGGAGTCTATTAAAGATAACCAACCTCGACGGCTGCATGCGGCTTGGCTATAGCCGCGCTGGAGGAGCTCGAGGCAAGGGTCTTGGCCGCGTACTGACAGTTGGACACCAGCTTGCGATAGATCCGACACAAGGCATCCAGCTCATCCCTGCAAAGGACAACAGCACATATGAAGATTGAGCAATTGGATCACGCTGAATACCTGATACAAGGAGTGTTTTAACCCTCTAACTCAAGTGCCTGAATCATATAGATTTAGCTACTCTTCTACTGTCTTATTCTCTCAGCAGCTACACTCCAGATATTTAAGTTCGAAATAAAAAATAATAATATATAATAATAATAAATAATATATAAATATATATATATATATCTGCAATTTTCTACAATTGGTTGGTTAGTCATCTATTTCACAATCTAAGTCTAAAAGTTCTAGTGCTTAACTTTGGAAGTCTTTTATCAGGATTTTCCTCAGAGTCTAAGTCTAAGGATTGCCACACTGGCACAAAAAGAAGTGTGAGTCAAAGTTACATCCATGAACAGGTATTTGGATTCATTCTAATAGAATGAGTTTCACAACCGTGGATAGACACATGAATTAACACTAAGGATTGTCCTTTCTAAGAAATTTTCCTAAGGTCTTGCTGCATTATAATACAATCGCACTCGGACTTCAAGTTACATGCAGGACTATCACTTCTACCCTAACTCTGGGTGCAAGGACTTTGCCTGGTCTAAACGGATTGTCGCGACAGACTCTGAAACTATGAAGTAAGGAAACCAATTTCACAACTCTGGATAGACACAAGGATTAACCTTAGGAATCGTCCCTTCTTCCTTGAGACCTTGCGGCTGTCTAAGAGAATTTTGGCGTTTTCCCAGACTCTAAGACTGGGATTGCCACACAAGAAAGCAGTTTCACAACGGTGGATTGCCTCTAAGGATTGTCCCTTGAACCGAAATTCTGAGTCTAAAAAGTGTTTCTTCGGGGATTATAATACAACCGTAACCGGACTTCAAGTCCAAAATGCAAAACTTGGCACTTGCCTAAGCTTCAGCTGGAATAGATTTGGTTCACTACTCACTTGGTAAATCGCGTCTTCTTGCGGAGATTGTCCAACAGCTTGGGATTTATTTTGCCGCTCAGCTCGTCCATTTTCCGCTGTCTCTGCTGCCGTTTGTTCTGCAGGCCAGCCGCTGTGCCCTTCGACTGGTTGCTCGAGTTTCGTTTGCCGCTGGCGAGAAATACCGAAACTGTTTTCAGTATCGTTTTGTTCGCATGTAGCGTGGATCTGCAAGCCCCACCGCCCACTCCAGTTGCTGCCGTCGCCGCCGCCGACGCCGCCGTTGTTGTTGTTGCTGCTGCTGTTGTTGGCGGCGCTGCAGTTGTTGGCTGCGTGCCATTTGTTACCCCAGCTGCGACACCAGCTCCACCGTTCTTGGGTGTCGGTGTCGGGGAGCGACCCTTCGCGGCCCCCGCCTTGCCTGCCAAACAATTTTTGCCAGCTCATATCATTAGGCAAGAAGCAGAGCGAGGTGTGCGTGTGTAGGTGTGCGCCTCATGTGTCAAAGTCAAATCAATCCTCGACCGTCGACGCCATCGACACGCAGAGATACAAGCCATAAACCTCTGCCACCTACAACAAACCTTCTAACCTCTAACCTCTACCCCCTACCCTCTACTCCATACCTAGCACCTTCCTTTCTCTAACTTATTCATGAACTCTATACCTGCAGCTCCCTATCCCCCACCCTCTTTCTCCAACCCTTTCCGCCTATCCTCCACTTCCTAAACACTCATATGTTCCAACTCCCGCCCTTAAATCTAACAGCTTGGAGTTGGGCAGCACCTAAGAGAAGACCAATATGCATATAAATTGCCACCAAAATGTATAATAAAGTTCGCATATCGCCCATAAATCGACTACGAAACAATGTACACTGGGAGAAATTTGACGTACAAGAGCTATACCATGAAAACATGCAGCATAAATTGTAATAGGCCACAAAATTAATGACACAGTTTGTCAGTTAATCAAATGAAATAAAAAAATAACTATTATATAAAATACTTTGAAAATGTACACTGTGATAAATTATATACATGGAACAAATATGTAGGATAAGGTAAATGAAGAAATTAAAAACCCAATTGCTTACATAAATGTGATCGGTTAATCTGCCTATTTAGATAACCTCTAATTTGTGTCTTTCGTAACTCCTTTTTCTCGGTGTAAGCAATTAACCCCTTGTCGCCCCCTTTTTTCGTGCTTAACCCATTCGGAATGCATTTTGTTTGCTCATGTAATTCGACTGATGTCTGGCTATGTCTATTTTTTTTTTACCCCTGACGTGCAGCACAGAGCGTCCAAAGTCGACAACACCTTGAACCCACCTTAACCCCTGGTTACCCCCACTGGTTATTAACTCCTTTCTCTGTTTGTTTTTCATGTCCTTTTTTTGTTGGGCCCTTTAATTTTATTAGTACTTTGTACATTTGCGCGAAAACAAGTGTACCCCATGCGGAGCTATGTGCGGATGTTTGTGCGAATATGCGGATGTGTGTCTGCAATGCGCTCGTACGTCCATAAAAATCCAATGAAATGGAACAAAATGGAAGGGGGCATGGCATGTCCAAAAGGGGGGTGGAGTAGGCATTGGCTTATGCACGTAATTCCCACATAATTTCTGCATTTACCGTTACGTTGCCCTAAACAACAATCAAAAACAAACGAACGGGTCGAGAGTAATTCACACACACACATATATGTATTAACGAGCCTGCTTCAGCTAGAATTGAGTGCTTGCCGTGCTTTTCCTTCGTGACACGAGCACGAAAATGAAAAGCTAAGAATTAAGTAGAAGAAATTGGTCCAAGCTTAAAGCATGAATCGACCATGAAATAAAGCCAGTTGACAAGGAATCTAAGCTAAGTTTCAAACCGAATCCCGAATGAAGCCCGAATCAAAGCTCAAAACTAAACTTAATAAAAACTCTAGACCCGGAAGGAGAACTCGAGTCAAAAAAAAACCTAACTAAAACTTGAACCAAATCAATCTCAAGAATAAGCACAATTAGAGATTAAATAAAAAATGGAACCCAAACAGAAAACAAACTAAAGCTAAAACATAAATCGAAACCCGAAACAAATTCCGAATCAAACCGGAATCAAATTACAAACCAATGCTGGAATCAAAGCCTGAACCAATATCGAAATTACAGCTTTAAGGCCGAAACAAAACTGGAACCAGAAGTATGCAAGGCCAAAGTCCATAAGAAAACCCGACTTAAGCCAAAATCGCAATTGGTCTTAATCAATACTTAACTCTTATCGATCCAATCGTGCCTTACCATCATGGTTGACGAGCACTAAGCACGAGTCCATCTCTAACACACACATACACACCCACACACACAGACACGCTCAGACATTAACATGTAAACACTTTTTATCTGTTAACCCTTTCGGGGTTGGGGGTTGGGTATTGGGAGTTAGGTGTTTGGCAACCCTTTCGATTTGTCCCTCTGCCTGGCTCCTGTTCGCACTGTCCTTCGTGTCCTTGCAATGGAACACAACAATTGCAGCTGCCTACAGGATCAGAGGTGCGTCGCAAAGCTTGAGCATAACCTCACAATTGCAAAGCTTGAACATAACATCACAATTCACTTCCACTTCTTACTTTACAATATTGAGGTTATTTCCAAACTTTTTCAAACTTTTGCACCGTTACAGTTAATTGCGAGTGTTTTATAAATATGTATATAAATTTTAAATGGATCTGTCGAGCTTGTTACCCATTGCAGTTGGAGTCCTTTTGCCGCGGCTGTTGCTTGTTTCAAAAACTTGGCTAACAATGCGAATTCCTCGAGTTCCTTGAGTAGCGCTACGGAAGAGTAAAAACTTCTTAAGCCAATCAACAAACTCAAGTTTCCAAGGCGAAACGCCTTGCCAAAAAAAAAATGTGTTGACAATTCGCAGTTGGCCATAAGGTAGGTCGAGCCATTTTCTTATTGACAAAACAAGGCAGCGACTCAACCCAAATCCAATTGTGGTTAAAATGTAGCTTAGGTTGAATCGGTGCTCCTTACTAAACAATATACAGCTAAAACATATTGTCGCAGCTGATTGACTAAAACATACCCTAACTAATATTAAAACCCCTGAATACTACAGTATGAGATAGGGACTACGTGCATTCCAATCTTTCTTTAGATCTTCGGGTTACGTATAAAAAAAAAGTTTAAATATGGTTTTACGCGATAGAATGAAAATGTTGTTAGATCTTAATATATGTATATCGTTTAAACAGATGGAAGGACGAATATCTAGTAAGATGGACGGCCACCAACCCAGTGTACCCGGAAACACTATTCTCACTGTTTACCGGGTATAACAGCTAATTAGTTTGTTTTTATCAATATTTAATTGGTTAGAAACCAGAATTAGTTGGATTAGGTTACTCTGGTTAGGTACTCTGGTTAAATATGTCAATAGTAAAATTTAGATCAGTATATAAACAATTTTGGCTTTCACTTAAGTTAAGGTTAAGTTCAATTTAGACTTCTACAACCCAGATTTCGGCTTAGATATGCTTCTGCTGTCTGACATATATAACCCAAAAAGCAAGGTTATGTTCTGTTTAAATCTAATAGTCTGTACCTCACCCTATAAGAGATAGACTCATAAGACTTTCAACTATATATTCAGCTGAAGGAGACACAAGTTTTGTTTGACTTGGATATTGTTGCGATAGTAAAATATATTTAGTATATATATTTAAACGGCACTTTTGAATTCTGAAAGAAAACCCACTGTTACCATTACTCTTTAATTTTTCGTATTACTCTTCAATTTATTTTTACATAATCATTTCATAAACACTTTGTTAAACTTAAGCATAAAATATTTTTAAATGTTAGCACAATACATAATTCTATATACACATGCATATGCATATGCATATAGTATGTTAAAAATTACGTTTTACGATTTACGTTTTTCACTTATATATTCCTTATATTTTCTTTTAGATTTTGTTGCCGTGAATTGTGGACTGGGTTGTCACCATTTCTGTTTTCATAACTCCCCTCAAAATCCCCCCAAAAACTATTTCTCTGTCTGTGTGAGTGTTTGTTCTACAAGTACACTTGTGTGTGTATTTTATAGAGTTGTGTATTCGAAAACTGTTTTTACTCTTTTAATTCATTTGTATAACTTATTTATTTATTTTATTGCTTTTATTTTGTCTTAAGGCTTTGTTTTGGGGGGGCGTGGCAGGGCGCAAGCAATTGAGGTTAAGGTCGAAGCTGTTAGATTAAAGACTCTTCGGACACATATAGCTGTATTATATACAAAAATCGTTTAAGTTTAAGATTTATTCAACTCTCTAAGTTAACTAGAATACACAACTCTACACAAAGTTTTATTTCTTTTAATTTTTATTTTTATTTCATTTTTTTCCTTAGATTTTCATTTTGTTCTTTTTCTTATTCTTATTTTCTGTTCTGTTCCTTGACATCTTATTTGTAAACAAAAAAAGACGATTTTTAAAATTAAAGACAAGACACAATAAAGCTTAAACGAAAACATTTCGTGAGTTTTTAAAAAAAAATTTTGTATTAATATAAATGTTATTGTTTTAAAACCAAGACATAACACAAGATCAATTGGCAACCTAGGTTTAAGTATATGTATAGATACATATTAATGTGTTTTACAATAACAATTTTCTCAACTTAATGTTCTATTTTATATGTAAGCATTTAACAAATAAGAGCTGTGTCAAAGTTAAAAACTATTCGAAAAAGTTGAAGCTGAAAAAATTGAAAAGTTGCTTTTAATAAAATAAATCGAAAGATTTTAAGTTCAAAATAATTGTAATATTTAAACTTTTTTAATTAATTGAAATTGATTTTTTACTTTGTTTAAAAATAAAGCGAAACTTTATAAAATTGAAAACAACATTTTGATTAAATTAACAAAAATGTTTATGACTCAAAGTAATGTATATATATATATATATTATTTCTTTTTTTCATAAAAGCTTAAATTTAAATAAAAAGTTATAATTTTTTTTAATTGATCGAAATTTAAAAAAAAAAACTTTTAAGAATTGAAAACAAATATTTGACTCATTTAAAATTAATCAAAATGAAAAACAGAAATATATGAAACTCAAGTAAAATATTGCGTTTTTAAAATATTTATCAAAAATAATTTTTTTTGTTAAACTAATCGAAATCGAAAGCAAATTTAATCGAATACGAAATTGAAAACAAAATTGTTTTTGTTCTTCTTTTACTCTCTCTTCTTTTCTTCCATTGTTATTTTGATTGTGGCTGATTGAATGCACTTGATTGAATGCATAGTCAAGAGTGTAGAAAGGGGCGTGGCAGGTGGGCGGTAGTTGGAAGGGATGGAGAGGGGGAGGAGTGATTGAAATACTAGGAAAATGTGCCTGCAGCCTAAACAGCTGACAAAACAGATATATATATATATATATATATATATATATATATATATATGTATGTATATATATGAATATACTATACGGGGTATATACAACTAGCTATATAGTTATGTCAGTACACACACACACACACACATATATATATATATATATATATATGAGTATGTATGTGCGTATGTGTGTGTTTGTGTAATTGTTTGTTATTTTTCTAGATTATTTACTCTTATTGGATTCCAATGCTCTATTCTTATTTCTTCTTCTTCCCGTTAAAAATTATTATCGTAATCTTTTGCTTTCGGTCTGCCTATCGATTTGTTTTTGTTGTTGTTGTTATCAGCTACTATAATTGCTAAATTACTAAGAATTGTTTCAAACGTTTTGCTTAAACATTACTATACATATATATATATATATAAATATATATATATATGTATATGTATTAGATCATTTATCATATTTATAAGTATCGAATCACGTTCTTTATATGCGCATTTATATATATACATATACATATATAAGTATATATATATATATATACATATATAAGTGTATATATATATATATATATATATATATTTATACATATATAAGTGTATATATATATATATATATATACATATACAAGTGTATATATATATATATATATATATACATATACAAGTATATATATATATATATACATATATAAATTACATATAGTAAAATACATACATACATATATATGTATATGTATACAATTTTTAAATTGTATTATATAGAGGGCGATCTGATCTGATTGTTAACTACGTAATCAAATCGAGGCATTAGGCAGATGCGATCATTAACGCTGCTACTATTGTTTTCGTTATTAGTATTATATAATTAAACCGATATTATAATTCCATATCTCTGGCCTCGTCCTCACTGTAATCGGACATGCTCGACTCGCTGTCACTGCTTTCGCGCTCCTGTTGCGCCGCCCGCAGCGCATCCTCCGTTGCATACCGTTGCACATAATCGGCGACCTTGCGATGATATTCTTCCGGTTCGTGAAGATATAGTGCGGCCGCATCTCGATTTAATGGATCAACCGGATTTGGATATGTTAATAACTGTGGCAGAAACGATTCAAATATGTTCGATAGATCGTATAAAGCGGTCCACGCCTGATTGATAACATCCAAGCAAACGGTACCCGATGATTCATCAATATTAGGATGATAGATTTTATTAACAAAACCGATGCTGGGCGATTTAAATGGATAATTGTCGGGCAGATAGACACGTACTTTCCAAACGCCGCCCTCGTAGGGCGTGCCCGTTGGACCAAAGAACTTGACGTGGAATTCATTAAGTCCACCAAGGATGGTTACCTCGTGTTTTGATTCAATTAGCTTGATGACGTCATTGTCCATGCGTCGCTTACCAGCGCTCGGCGAAGACATCTTTGTTTTCTTGTTTTTTTTTTTTTTTTGGAGTAGGTTTCTATAGGACTGAGGACACGGTGCGTTGCGGTTTTGGCGTGCTGCTCTCGTTGTATACACTAAGGCTAAAGCGGTGATTGTTGTTGTTGGTGTTTTAGTTATTATTGTTATTACTATTGCTGTTGCTGTTACTATTACTGTTATATTGCTGTATTACTGCTCCCATGTATCACATCAAGTTTTGTTTTTTTTTAGGAGCAATCCAGAAGCTGCAGCTGCTACCGTCTGCCTGCAAATAAAACCAGATATCAATTATCATTGCTATTTATATGATTGTGTGAGTGTATGTGTGTGTATATGTGAGTCCTTATCAATGCAATCAGTCAGGCTGCTGCAGCCGAATCTTGCCCAAAATGTAGGTCAATTGACATTCGAGCCCAATGTAACAGACTTATGCGCTATCTTGCTCGCACATACTAAATGGTTTGAAACTATGTCAGCGACGCAGCGGCAGCGCTGCAGCAGCGCAGGGCGCCGTTGGTGGGTCTAGCTACAAAACAACAACAATAACAAAGCGTGACGTCGCGCTGCCGTATTCTCTGTCGCTGACGTTTTGCGTCTCCTTCGCCTACTTTCCTTCTCTCATACACGCGCGCGCTCTATTCACAGACCATTGCTTGCGGGGGGTATCAGCAACACCAGTAAAAACGAGTATGGCATCAAGGACAACCATGCATTAAAGGCATTTGTTGTTGTTGCTTTATTGTGGCTTGTCGTTGCATACTTTCCAGGGTCCAAGCGAATATGGAATGAATTAAAAACATTTCAATTTTATTTGCGTGAGCCCTTGCACTTCCACTCTCGCTTCCCTCAACCCTCGGCCCCCTCCTCCACTACGGTTGGCAACAATTAAAAATGTTTCGCTTTGATTGTTTTGTCATCTGTCTCTGTGTCCGTATTTGTGGATGGATAGCTGTTGTTTTCAAACATGCTCAGCTGTTTAATGTTATTGACTGCCTGGCTGGTTGGCTGGCTGGCAAGTGAGAGCGAGCGAATGAGCATTACAAAAACAAAACAAAAAAAGAGTGAAGTGTTAGTCAACC